>CM050427.1:30119109-30293860 GCA_027564155.1 Gymnocypris eckloni scoliostomus | reverse complement strand
GCAGCGCTTCCACACAAACACTTCAATAATAGCGCACATTTCTCTAGGTTAACATCATATTGAGCTGGCCATGTAAAGTTGCTACTACATACATCTTTCAGATGAAAAGCCATATTTGAGGTTGATGAATGATAGGTGAGCGTTTGGATGTCCTGCCGATTGTATTACCACATAGACCAGCCCGTTAACAATCTGTCCATCACGGACTGCGAGCCTCTAGTTCGAAGACTCGTTCTCGCCCCCTACAGTGCAATTCGGCTGGTATACATCCAGCTAAAATATCAGGGTGAAAGTCATCATAGCTTGCGTGGTATAGACCCAGCTCCCAACCCAACTTTGAGAATAGATTAGGCGATATTTTTGTTATCGCCCGATAAGTCTCGTTAACGCAGCACGTTAACGCCGATAATAACCACTAATATATATATATATATATATATAAAACAAAAAGTACCGATAAGAATACCATTAAAGAACCGGATTGATAAGCAGTATCGATAAGAGTAGTAATACCGTTAAAACCTTAACGATAACCATCCTTAGTCCAGACTGCTGAGCGAATCATTGGTACAACCCTCCCCACTCTCTAGGAACTGTACTTATCCAGAGTGAGCAAAAGGTCTGGCAAAATCACTCTGGACCCCTCACATCCAGCACACTCTCTTTGAACTGTTACATTTGGTCGACGCTACAGAGCTCTGAGCACCAGAATGTCCAGACACAGAAACGGTTTCTTCCCTCAAGCAATCCATCTCATGAACACTTGACATTAAACGTGGAACACACAACAATATTATACATTATTCATCACACACAATTATTTTTCATTTCAAATTTGCACATATCAGACCTGTACACACATAATTGTCTATATTATATATTGTGTTTTTGCTTTTTTGTATATTATTAGTTATCTGTCTTTTCCTGTTGCTGTCATTCTGTTGCACTGTAGAGCTTCTGTCACTATAACAAATTCCTGGTATGTGTAAACATACCTGTCCAATAAAGCTCATTCTCAATATGGGTAAATTATGACTTTAATTACTTGATTTTGGTGGAGGAAACATAAGAGAATTTCATACACGAATAAAAGTGCAGAATATGGTCTAGTGATCTTTACTTTAAAATAAATTTTAGCATGATGCCTTACCTATATTAGGATGATTTAAGACCTTCATTATCCTCACTTCACGAAAGAGCTGTGGGTAAAAAAAGAGACAAAAAGCATTTGAGAAAACATCTTATATTTATCCTTTTTGCTTTTATGTATGGTTACCTGCATATTCTGACTCTGAATTGTGACATTTTCATATTTTACCAATAATTTGTTTAGATTCAGCCAGTAACAAAAACTTAACATCGAAAAAATATGATTTTTAAGCAATAAATAGCACTTGACCTTTGGCATTTTAGCCACTTCTTGCACCATCAGTCAATGCAAAAAGCTCAAACATGAACAATTCAGTGAATTGTGAATCCGACTGATTCACTGAATCAGTCCAATTAACAAATGAATGTTTAGTGTGATTTGTGAACTGATTCAGCAGGTTTGTTGTAAAATCAGCTCGTTTATGAATCAGACATCACTATTGTTTCTCAAGCAGATCGGGTGTTGAGTTCTTCTGTTTGAAACAACAAAAATGCTGGATGGATCCTAAACACTACTCCATGTTCCTCCCCAGTCTCTCTTCATCCTAAAAGCTGCCTACACACAAACGGCTCTCTCAGACAGCCACTCTTCTCTGGCTCCTCACAGATCAGGAGGCCGTTTTCTGTGAATGAGTGCCGCATGAATGAACGAGCACATCCAGCCCTGCAGCATGCCGTCACGCAGACCAAACTGTGACACGTGACTGCTATGGGACGGGAGACAGATGTGATGTGACACAGAATCCACCAAAATAGAGACTGCATGCATTCAAAAGAGGAAACAACAGCAACAGAAAAAAAATGTAAAGTAACTGAAAATTCTGTCAAATTTCTGTCAAAACAGAGCTATAAAATATTAAAAATAAAATATGAATTTAAATAACAGTACACAAAACACGGTTTCCAATGGGAATCTTTATTTATTTATCAGTGTCAATGAAAGGCAGTGGTTAAACTTTAGAATATGGAGGACAAATTTAATATTTGATCAATTTTAATTTTGTATATATTTTATTAGGGGTGGGAGAAGAAAAAAAAAATCGCTTCACCTAACTAGGGATGTAACGGTATGAACATTTATTTTCACGATTATAGTGACCATAATGATCACCTTATCAGTATTATCACGGTATTGTTAATATGTGCTGGAGATGTTCAAAAAGTACCGACAAATAAATCACTTCCAAGTTTTATATTTTTACAAATCAACAAACAACAAATAAAATAACATTTTGTTTGCATCATCACAAAAACAATAACATTACCAATGATATTTGAATTTTAAATGACAACTTGACTGACAACAGATTCATAGCATGCTCAAATATCTCATGTAAATGTTCAAATAAAGCTTTGAAAAAGTTTCATTAAAAGGTAAACCTCAGATTTCAGCATTTAAATAAAGAAAAGGGTTAAGTCAAAATGATAATTGATTAATAAATGATTACATGTATATTATCTGCTCAATAAATAAGTCTACATAACTTAACTGAATTGTTTAAATGTGTAAAATCCATATAAGCGTGTTTTTCATCAACCAGTCAAAATTTATAGCAGGGCATGCACATTTGGTCTATTTTTGGCCAGACAGAAACTGCACATAGACTGAATTTAAATGTAAGGTTCTGTAAATCCAGTCTCTGACAGCAGGTGGCGCTTATAATGCTTATAATGCTCTGCTTAATTTAACAATTAAAACAAAGTATAGAAAAATAAATTAATTTGGAAATAAAACGGATATAATAAGGGGTTAATTATATATATTTTTTGTGGTAATAAAATAGATGTAAGTGAACAATAGCTTTTAAAATGACTTGAAATACATATATATATATAATAGCAATTACGCAATAATAATTAGTTCAAATAAAGTAATCAAAAACGGGTGCAGTGACGTTGGTTTTCAAAAAACACAATGGACCAACACCAGCAGATGACATTGCACCCCAAATCATCACAGACTGTGGAAACTTAACACTGGACTTCAAGCAACTTGGGCTATGAGCTTCTCCACCCTTCCTCCAGACTCTAGGACCTTGGTTTCCAAATGAAATACAAAACTTGCTCTCATCTGAAAGAGGACTTTGGACCACTGGGCAACAGTCCAGTTCTTCTTCTCCTTAGCCCAGGTAAGACGCCTCTGACGACAACTGTAGCCAAATTCCTTGACACGACTGTGTGTGGTGGCTCTTGATACTTTGACCCCAGCCTCAGTCCATTCCTTGTGAAGTTCACACAAATTCTTGAAAATCGATTTTGCTTGACAATCCTCATAAGGCTGTGGTTCTCTCGGTTGGTTGTGCATCTTTTTCTTCCACTTAACTTTCTGTTAACATGCTTGTTTACAGCACTCTGTGAACAGCCAGCTTCTTTGGCAATTAATGTTTGTGGCTTACCCTCCTTGTGAAGGGTGTCAATGACTGTCTTCTGAACAACTGTCAGATCAGCAGTCTTCCCCATGATTGTGGAGCCTAGTGAATCAAACTGAGAGACCATTTTGAAGGCTCAGGAAACCTTTGCAGGTGTTTTGAGTTGATTAGCATGTCACCATAATCTAATTAGTTGAGATAGTGAATTGGTGGGTTTTTGTTAAATGTGAGCCAAAATCATCACAATGAAAAGAACCAAAGACTTAAACTGTGTCTGTGTGCATTGAATTTATTTAATACACAAGTTTCACAATTTGAGTTGAATTACTGAAATAAATGAACTTTTCCACGACATTCTAATTTATTGAGATCCACCTGTATATCTTGAATAGGAATGCTACCTTGATAACTTCCAGCTAAATTTTGTTTATAGCTGTTTGGCAAATACAACTTTTGCATCTAAAATTGTCTTTGTTTAATTAATATTTACACTGCGTGGTGTTTGTTTAATTTAACACACCTGTTCCCCATTCACACGTGTAACACTAACACATGACACCGGGGAGAGAAAATGGCTAATTGGGCCAAATGTGGACATTTTCACTTAGGGGTGTACTAACTTTGTACTAGCGCCAGACATTAATGGCTGTGTGTTGAGTTATTTTGAGGGGACAGCAAATGTACATACAAGCTGTTACACAACTAAACATTGTAGTCATTTCTTCCAGTGTTGTCACATGACACAGTCCTCTGATTTTGCTCTAAATGACCGATTTTCTTAAAATTTGCAGTGATATTTGCAGCATTTCTTATTGTTTTGCAGTGAAATATACCATGGACAACATTCTTCTAACATTGTTATAACTTTTCTGACGAAACAACCATAGAGCTCCAGAATAGCATTTGAGGACACCAGCACCAGTGCCATTAAGTTCTACAGAAGGTGGCACCAGCACCTGACAGTAAAGCACTCAGTAAAGCCTAATCGCACATGTACATCTCAGAGATTTCTTTTGATGTCTGCAGTTACATATGCAAGACGTATTTTTAGGATGTTTGCTCATCTGCAATCGCCTCTAAGATGTTTCCTGTCAGATGTCAAATAGACATTTATTAGAATGCATGTAAAATTGCTTCTGAGACGTTTATCATATTACAAGCAGATGTTTCAGATCTTTAGCAGACATCTAAATGTACAGATGTACATGTGCTGTCTGGGTAGTTGAGATGCAGATAAAATTAACTTAATTACATGTCAAAATAAATGTGATAATATAAATAAATATATATATATATACATATATATACATACATACAGATGCTGGTCATATAATTAGAATATCATCAAAAAGTTGATTTAGTTCACTAATTTCATTCAAAAAGTGAAACTTGTATAATGTATACATTCATTCCACACAGACTGATATATTTCTAGTGTTTATTTCTTTTAATTTTGATGATTATAACTGACAACTAATAAAAACCCCAAATTCAGTATCTCAGAAAATTAGAATAGTGTGAAAAGGTTCAATATTGAAGACACCTGGTGCCACACTCTAATCAGCTAATTAACTCAAAACACCTGCATAGGCCTTTAAATGGTCTCTCAGTCTAGTTCTGTAGGCTACACAATCATGAGGAAGACTGCTGACTTGACAGTTGTCCAAAAGACGACCATTGACACCTTGCACAAGGAGGGCAAGACACAAAAGGTCATTGCAAAGAGGCTGGCTGTTCACAGAGCTCTGTGTCCAAGCACATTAATAGAGAGGCGAAGGGAAGGAAAAGATGTGGTAGAAAAAGTGTACAAGCAATAGGGATAACCGCACCCTGGAGAGGATTGTGAAACAAAACCCATTCAAAAATGTGGGGGAGATTCACAAAGAGTGGACTGCAGCTGGAGTCAGTGCTTCAAGAACCACTACGCACAGACGTATGCAAGACATGGGTTTCAGCTGTCGCATTCCTTGTGTCAAGCCACTCTTGAACAACAGACAGCGTCAGAAGCGTCTCGCCCTGGGCTAAAGTTAAAAAAGGACTGGACTGCTGCTGAGTGGTCCAAAGTTATGTTCTCTGATGAAAGTACATTTTACATTTCCTTTGGAAATCAGGGTCCCAGAGTCTGGAGGAAGAGAAGAGAATCCACGTTGCTTGAGGTCCAGTGTAAAGTTTCCACAGTCAGTGATGGTTTGGGGTGCCATGTCATCTGCTGGTGTTGGTCCACTGTGTTTTCTGAGGTCCAAGGTCAACACAGCCGTATGCCAGGAAGTTTTAGAGCACTTCATGCTTCCTGCTGCTGACCAATTTTATGGAGATGCAGGTTTCATTTTCCAACAGGACTTGGCACCTGCACACAGTGCCAAAGCTACCAGTACCTGGTTTAAGGACCATGGTATCCCTGTTCTTAATTGGCCAGCAAACTCGCCTGACCTTAACCCCATAGAAAATCTATGGGGTATTGTGAAGAGGAAGATGCGATATGCCAGACCCAACAACGCAGAAGAGCTGAAGGCCACTATCAGAGCAACCTGGGCTCTCATAACACCTGAGCAGTGCCACAGACTGATCGACTCCATGCCACGCCGCATTGCTGCAGCAATTCAGGCAAATGGAGCCCCAACTAAGTATTGAGTGCTGTATATGCTCATACTTTTCATGTTCATTCTTTTCAGTTGGCCAAGATTTCTAAAATCCTTTCTTTGTATTGGTCTTAAGTAATATTCTAATTGTCTGAGATACTGAATTTGGGGTTTCATTAGTTGTCAGTTATAATCATCAAAATTAAAAATAAACACTTGAAATATATCAGTCTGTGTGGAATGAATGTATACATTATACAAGTTTCACTTTTTGAATGGAATTAGTGAAATAAATCAACTTTTGATGATATTCTAATTATATGACCAGCACCTGTATATAGCGAGTGGAAATGGCTAATCGCCTACAAGCTAATAAGCCTATAAGTCTCAGCAGCCATATAGTGGTAATTGAATGTCCTTTTATCCTACATGTCCTACATTATGAACTTTTAGTTTTTAAATGGAGGCAACCTATGAAGGATGTACAAATAATGTCATCACATTAAAAATAACTTTCAAATTTGGTAATAATTAAAGCTCAGCTCCTGGGAAAAGTTGTGTGAAGCATATAAAAACACTTGAAAACATTAAGACCATTTCTGCCACAAGTTGTTCCTGTAGTTATGTTAAATCCATGGTGAATTGTGTAGATTTGTGTTTATTGAACAATATTTTTCCTGGTTTCCACTTTCCACCTCAGTGGCGTTTGTTCCGATATATGAATTTGAATGCTTCTCACAAGTTTTGACAGAGATGTTACTGATTCTGTGGCGAATTCGACTACTTTCTTCGTTGTATCTCCCAGTGCTGTTTATAACGGTGTCGCGTGATCGAGAGCAGCTCACGGCTCCAGCCCGAGGAGGTAAACGGTCTGCGATGTGTAGCCCAAAAGAGTAGCGCAGATTCGTTCTGCTTTCGGTTCGTTTGTCGTATGTAGCTCTTGTAAATCGGGCATGAAGAGAACGCAAAGCTGTTCATTCCATCTTTTAAACTGAGAAACAACCTTTCTTTGACTGAATGCTTGTTGCAATTATGTCACGGGACGCATCTAAGCCCAAAATCTGCAGCAATTACGAAAATTAGTGAGCTCTTTCGAAAATTGCGGAGTTTGCTTGATTTTGCGATAAATTCAGCGATCGCAGAATCGCAAAATCCTGGCGGACTGATGAAAAGATATAATAAAATATTTACAAAAATGTGAGGGGTGTACTCACTTCTGTTAGATACTGTACAGTAGATAAATTTTAAAATTAATGTGTTTTCTGGGAAACAGTCACATGACCTTGTCATTGCCATGGTATACCAGTTGAGCTACATCAACATATAAAATAACAAAAATGACGTTATTTAACAATGTTGTATTCTCAGAGAGTGTTAAAGCATGGAGAGCATACACCAAACATCATTCTGACGCCCTTGAAAGTCGTTCCGTAGCAAACTGATCAATACAATCCATGCATTAATGGCCCTTCATCAAATGGTGTCAGTGTCGTGTACAAGCCAAGGTCATTTAACGGAAGTTATTTCACTATTTGTGACCATCTGATCCTGAATAGTCCTTGTCTTGTTTAGGACCACACCTCCAAAAACCTTCCAAAGACTCACTTGGATTTCAAAACCCTGAACTGCTCTTAATGAACAACGGGAGATGGAAAACCATTCATATTTTTTTCGTAAAGCATTTTTGCAAATCCATTAGGTCAGTGGTTCTCAATTTTCTCTTAAATCTATGCTTGACAATGCATTTAATTGGTTCTTTAATAGTAACCCACTAATGGAAACGGTATGAAGAAAAGGACACGCTTCAACAAAAATCCCACCTGTCAACATTGCCTAAAAATTACCCTCTGAGTGTGCCAGTCATCGGCTAACATAATTTTATGACAGCTTTGGGATTTTGGAAATCACCCACTATTCTGCAAGGAGAGCAAGGACGTGAATATTGGTTTAAAATGTTCAGTGGACACTGAGGATTTCTCAGCTGCAGACTGATTGACTTGCATGAGCTTTGATGTTGTTTTCATCACGAGAGGCTGCGTCATTATCTTTAAGGTCACCGCTGCTTATAAAAGCCAAGATACAGCCACTCTGACATTTTCAGCTCGAAGACCAAAAGGCAAGCCCTTTAGTCACTGCTATTATCATGCAGTTCAGTAGATATTTTTATTGGATATAGAACATTTGATCTACCTGACAGTCTCTCTCTCTCTCTGTCTATCTGTGAAAATGCGAAAACATATCAGCAGCAGTGTGATAAAAATGGTGGCAACGAGCTAACAATGCCCCGGGACAAGCTAAAACATACTAGTAACATGAAAAAACACGATAATGACATATTAATAGGAACATATCAAACAAGCTAGCAGCATGCCTAACAATGCTTAAGTGCATATTAAACATGCTAAAGATGTTGCCTATGAATGCCTATAAACATGCTAAAATGCCAAGGAAAATGTAGTTAAGAACACAAACATGCTAGCAGCATGCTAACACATCTTAGCAACATATGCTAACAATACCTAGAAGCATGCTAAACATACTAACAATATGTGTTTCTGAGTGAGGTGTTGCAATTTTACTACTTTTACTACACTGAACTTGATTCTTAGTCTATGAAAATAGCCTCTGAGGTTTGCATTAGTTCAGCAGTAACATAGCGACCATATTTTTTGTGATCAAAAAACCACCTTTTGTGGTCAAATGCATAATGCACACAAAACGAAACTTACTGAGAGATTAGAGCAGAAAAGATTTTGAGGATTAAATAATCAATTGATTTTAGAAGGTTAGTGATTTCAAAATGCAATGTCCATGTTTGTTTCAATTGTTTCACTGTTTACCGTACTAACGTTCACAGGGACTTTTCACCAGTGTAAATTATTGATGCGTCAATAATCTCACAACAAATGTGAGTTTCAAAACCCTTGTATATTTCTTAAAATACAGGCAATAGGGTGAAAGTAAAACACATGAGAAGAACATGTCACAAACATGTATTTGCTCAAAGAAATATAAACATTTTTTAAATGTTTAAGATTGCGAAATAACCCCTTATCACAATTAAGCAAAATAAAACAACAACATAAAACCGTCTCAAGCCACTGAGGTCTTACCTTTTTTAGACTTGTGGGGTTGAGCTGTGTTTTATCAATGATCTTCACCGCTACCTGAAAAAACAAATATAGTGTTACTGTGAAATGTGTGCATTTATAGATTCCTATAAATAGCCTATACATCTAAATATCTAAAGGCTACGGGGCATCCACGTCATCATCCCTCTCCCCGTCAGAGCGGGCTCCATTTCTTACATAATCTGGAGTTTCTGTTGGCCAGGCAAGCGTTGCTGATGTACAGGCTGTTAAATAATGCATGCTGTTTCCAGCACTAGGTGACTTTATTTAAAAAACTCAAAATAATGTCTTCCGCTTCCCTGAATAAGGGAGAACTGAGAGTCAATAGTTAAACAGGATAAATGTATAATGTGATGTTTTATGAGTTACATTTGTGAAGTCATTTGTAAATAGAAATTCACAACTGTACAAATCTGTACAACTTTAACACCAATTTTTTGTCTTTGAATCTACATCCATTCCTAAGGACTGCAGTGTTATTATTTGAATGTTTTATTTGTAAAATAATCACAATATGCATCTATGAAAAATTTGGTGTCAAGACAATTTCAAATGCTGGAATTCTTGTCCATTTCTGTCCTTCAAATATGACAATGTAGTAAGTGTTACCAATATTACTGTATATATAAAAACAATAAATACAGTGGGGCAAAAAATATGTTTTGCTGATTTTGTATGTTTGCCCACTGACAAAGAAATGAGCAGTCTATAATTTCAATGGTATGTTTATTTGAACAGTGAGAGACAATAACTATAAAAAATCCAGAAAAACGCATTTTAAAAAAAGAGATAAATTGATTAGCATTTTAATGAGCCAAATAATTATTTGACCCCTTCACAAAACATGACTAAGTACTTGGTGGCAAAACCCTTGTTGGCAATCACAGAGGTAAGATGTTTCTTGTAGTTGGTCACCAGGTTTGCACACATCTCAGGAGAGATTTTGTCCCACTCCTCTTTGCAGATCCTCTCCAAGGCTTTGAGGCTGACATTTGGCAACTCGAACCTTTAGCTCCTTCCACAGATTTTCTATGGGATTAAGAGAGACTAGGCCACTCCAGGACCTCAGTGTGTTTCTTCTTGAGCCACTCCTTTGTTGCCTTGGCCTTGTGTTTTGGGTCATTGTCATGCTGGAATACCCATCCATGACCCATCTTTAATGCCCTGGCTGGCTTCAATACCTTGGCCCTGAGTACAGTTTTGGTCCCTTTAGCAGAAAAACACCTCCCAAAGCATAATGTTTCCACCTCCATGTTTGATGGTGGAGACGGTGTTCTTGGTGTCATAGGCAGCATTTCTCTTCCTCCAAACACGACGAGTCGAGTTGATGCCAAAGAGCTGGATTTTGGTCTCATCTGACCACAACACTTTCACCCAGTTCTCCTTTGAATCATTGGAAAACTTCAGATGGGCCTGAACATGTGCAGGGGAACTTTGCGGGCGCTGCAGGATTTCAGTCTTCACGGTGTAGTGTGTTACCAATTGTTTTCTTGGTGACTATAGTCCCAGCTGCCTTGAGATCATTAACAAGATCCTCCTGTGTAGTTCTGGGCTGATCCCTCACCGTTCTCATGATCACTGAAACTCCACGAGGTGAGATCTTGCATTGAGCCCCAGTCCGAGGGAGATTGTTTTCCGTTTCTTCCATTTGCGAATAATCGCACAAACTGTTGTCACCTTCTCACCAAACTGCTTGGCGATGGTTTTGTAATCCATTCCAGCCTTGTGTAGGTCTACAATCTTGTCCCTGACATCCTTGGACAGCTCTTTGGTCTTGGTCATGGTGGAGAGTTTGGAATCTATATCTATACAATTTATAGCTTCTGTGGACAGGTGTCTTTTATACAGGTAACAAACTGAGATTAGAAGCAGTCCCTTTAAGAGAGTGCTCCTAATCTCAGCTCCTTACCTGTATAAAAGACACCTGGGAGCCAGAAATCTTGCTGATTGATAGGAAATAAAATACTTATTTGACTCATTAAAATACAAATCAATTTATAACTTTTTTTTTAATGTATTTTTCTGGATTTTTTGTTGTTGTTGCTGCTGTTGTCTCTTGCTGTTCAAATAAACCTACCATTAAAATTTTAGACTGATCATTTCCGTGTCAGTGGGCAAACGTACAAAATCAGCAGGGGATCAAATTATATTTTCCCCCACTTTATGTATCTGCTCACCTCTCTTCCTGTTAAAATATGGCGGGCAAGTTTGACTTTAGCAAAGTTCCCTTTGCCAATGGTTTTGAGGAGTCTGTAGTTCCCGATGTGAGGTTGTTCGTCTGTGATGGACGCCACTGAGTTGCGGCAGCGCGGGAGACTCTGTCGACTCGCTGACTTCGTGGGTGGTGCTGGTGTGTCCGTATAGCTATCGACAGATGTGTGCTGAGAGACGAAAGGAAGGCGGGGTCAAATCAAATTGCATAAAAATGTAAAAAATACATTACAAAATCGTGCAGTGTAATAAGTTTTCCAAAAGTTTTGTCATTTAAAAAATTAATAAAAAAATGCTCTCACACGTAACCTTTCTATACTCCTATAATATTCTAATACATTTTCAAAACAACAAGAAAATTTGTTTATATAATTAAACTATTATTTAAAAAATATGATATTTGTAATTATTTAAATAACATTTCAATTGTGGATTTCATGCCATCATATCAACAGATTCAACACTTTTGTCTTATTATAAGTGTTATTGCTGGATGTCAAATTTAGCTGAGAAGTAAATCAATTACTTTTTGTCTGCAAAACTGCAGCTACAAAACCATTGAAACAAGAGGTTGGACCATAACAGGGCAGACTGCATTCACTTTTAAATGGTGTGTGAGTATTACCTATTTGTTTAAAATAGAAATAAAGTCAAATTTGTGCCAAACTAATCCGTGTAATATAATACAAAATATATATTTTTAAACATTCCATTAGAATTACATTCTGTTGTAACTTGTACTGTACAGGGTAGTTCTCTCAGAACACATTCTTCTATTTCAATGCGCTACTTTTCAATTGCTTTTCTATGTAAATAGGTGCTATACGGACATGTATGACCAGTGACCACTGCGTTCACGTCTTGCATCTTTTGCAGCATCTCACACATGAGTTCTATGATTTTAAGTTAAAAGAAAATCAACTTTAACATGCAGTGCCGCTAAACATTGTCAATTCCAAAACAGCGGACCAATCAGAAAACCGCAGAGGCATAAAATTCATCCCCTTTAAATAATAACATCACACTATAATCCATTAAAGCAGAATATTTGTAACAAACTAATCACCTTAAAAAAAAAAAGAGATTTACAGTAAACCATTTAAATTGTAGGAATTTGTACACATTCAGATGTGTTTGGCTGTTATTCGGTCTCTATTTTTTTCAGCATTTCACCATGAGCATTTTTTAAAGATAACACATCACATTAAAACTGGTTTAACTTTTAAAAGTGTATCAATACCCTAGAATTTTTAACTCAGTCCGGCTGTTTCTGAACACACACACACACACACACACACAATGAGTCCTATGTGAATGACACAAACATATGACGTGTCACAGTACAAGACTCCCTTAAGGCCTTTTCCTCCCTAGTTCTATGGTTGCTCCAGCACTTTTTGAGCTCAGTCAAACAATTACATCAATGTGATGAAAGCACTGGAGCTAGTTAACTTCAGCTAGACCGCAGTAGAAATCTGGCGGTCAATATATAGAAGCTACTCGATAAAGTGGAAAATGAGCTGAGACCCTGAGCCTGAACCACAGAGCGCACTTACAACAGAATCCATTACCAGCTGGGAACACAGGAGTGGAGCTTCATTTACCTGAGACTGTCTACGCTATGAAATCGGATCTGTTTTGGCGTCATGAAACAATATGATTGGTTTTAAGCTACATAAGAATGGAAAAGTCTTGTTGAAAACGACTTCCCATATCCAATAAATATTATTTGACTTTAAACTTGCTTATTATGAAAGAAGTGCTTACACAAGCTTACAAATTACTGGTCAGCAGTGTTGGGGGTAATGCATTACAAGTAATGCAAGTTACGTAATAGTATTACTTTTTTCAAGTAACTAGTAAAGTAACGCATTACTTTTTAATTTACTAAAAAATATCGGAGTTACTTTTTCAAAAAAGTAACGACAGTTACTTTTTTCCCATTTATTGACTGACAGTGCGCCGTGTGAACATGATCTTACTGTAGTTCTAGACTAAATGTGAATGTGTATTAATTCATCCCACTCACAAAAAACAGATTCAGTATTCATCAAAATGAAATAAAACAATGAAATGCAAACTCAGAATATGACGCAAACCTGCAATAATTAAATATGTTAAACAACACAAATATATCTAATCTCATTTTATTAACCAATGTGTTTGCTGCTGACCTTTGATGATCCAGTTCAAACATACTAATAAGCAAAAATTACTTTAGATAAACTAACAATTGTGCTTCATTGATTTTTATTGCTGAAGAGTGTTGAACTTATTCTCCTGCGCTCTACTTTACAGACGTGAATTTCCTCTTTCTTCAGCCTGAGGTTTATTCATTACACTTTTTGGTGTGAAAGGTTTTTACATTCACTATAAATATAAATATTTATATTAAAAACAAACAAATCAAGCCCTGCTCATATTTAAAAAAGTAACGCGAAAGTAACGCAAAAGTAATGTAACGCATTACTTTCCATAAGAAGTAACTAAGTAACGTAATTAGTTACTTTTTTTAGAGCGTAACGCAATATTGTAATGCATTACTTTTAAAAGTAACTTTCCCCAACACTGCTGGTCAGGGATTTATTTTCTCAGAATGAGAACAAAAAACTGTTGGTTTTATTATAAAAAAATTCAGCTCATCAACCCCTGTAATGACATAACTACAAAACAAAGCCATTATGATTAATATGTATATTAATACATGCAGCATACAGCACAGCAGGTAACATTGAATCCTTATCAGTCAAATTAGTCTCGTTCACTAAAGAAGAGTTGTGTGTGGGTGATATAAAGGGACATGTTGGCGGCTGGTAGTTTGGGCGCATACGCACGCAGCGACTGGAAGTGAATGAGACTTTGGCGTCCTTGTTTTTAATGTGGTTTTTATTCGTTTTTAACGTTTTATTTTCTTGACTACATGGATAAGTGCTCATAGATTTAGTTGGCAAAATAGATTTTCTTATTTCACGCTGGGGCTTTTGATTTGTTGTTTGTCTGCAATATTCATGGGACTGTATGCCACGTGAGGACACAGTACTCCAGAGATAGTTACTGCAGCTAAACCTCGTTAGTTTTAGCTCAGGAATGGACTTCACACCGGAGTTACCTAACTTTATTCCGAGAGATTCTCATGGACCGATGAGTGTGGAAATAAGAGGAGGATGAGGGGTAAATGAGGTGGCGTTAGATTACACCTGAGGAAGTAGTGGCTCACTCAGGTTCCTCTGCCCTCGGTTATTATGGGTTATTAAGGTTCCTCAGGGTATTACTACGTTCAGACCCTGAGGAATAAAGTGGATGAACTTCAGGGAAATGCTCGTTACCAGCAGGATTTTAGGAACTGCTGCATTATGGCATTTACTGAAACGTGGCTTACTGAGTGTGACCGGGACACTGACTTCTCCATTGATGGATTTGGAGCTCCTTTTTGTCTGGCAGAGGTAACAGGGAAAACTCAAGGAGGCGAGGTATGTTTATATGTCAATAAAAAATACTGTACCACTGTGACTGTCAAAGAGCGTGTTTATACGCCAGATGTGGAACTTTTAGTAGTTTCACTGCGTCCTTTCTAATTCCCCCATGAGTTTCCTAAACTTTTCATAACAACAGTGTACATTCATCCAAAGGCGGATTCTGTCTCTGCCTCCAGTACCATTTTTGATGTAGTACAGAGATTGCAGTCGATCTCACCAGATTCACCTAACTTTGTTCTTGGTGATTTTAACCATGTTTCTCTCAAACAGACACTCAAAACTTTTCAGCCATATGTCTCCCGTCCAATCAGATGGGGTAAGACATTAGATCTCTGTTATGGGTCAGTGAAGGATGCTTAGAAATCTCTCCCGCATCCTCCATTGGGCTCTGCTGACCATAAGTGCATTCATTTACTGCCCATATACAAGACTATTTTAAAGAGAGAAAGTAAAGATCAAGGACATAAGAATATGGTCTGAAGAATCTGTGTCCTGTTTGCAGGAATGTTACAGCTGTACTGATTGGGACATTTTTAAATAGTCCTGTGGTAATGATTTGAACTCACTGGTGGATGTAACATATTGCTTTTGCAGAGACATGATAATTCCCAGTAAGCATATTAAAATATATTCTAACAACAAACCCGGGTTACTAAATCTGTGAAGTCCTGTTTACAAAAGGAAAAAAACTTGACATTTTGAAAGCCTAAACAAGATTATAAAGTAAAACAGGAAGACAAGTGGCTGCAAATAATTCTGGTTCGGCCTGGGCGAGTATGCAGTATAGAAGTATAGAAGGCCTTAATAACACAAACAGCAGCACTCATGTTATGTTGGATGGTTTTAATTCTGACTTTGAATTTGCAAATGTTTTAAATAGTTTTTATTGTCGGTGGTGAACAAAAGCCCTGGACCTGATAGTATGTGTGGCCAGTTACTTAAATAATGTGCAAAAGACCTAAGTCCTGTATTTCATGATATTTATAACAGGTCACTACAGACACAACATGTACCTAATCTCTGGAAAGATGCAGTGGTTGTCCCAGTTCAAAAATGTAGTCATCCAAAAAATTTTAATGATTTTAGGCCGGTCGCTCTAATTTCAGTTTTAATGAAGATTTTTGAGAAATTAGTCATGTCTGAGATCTTGAGGCAGACTGAATATGCTCTGGATCCCATGCAATTTGCATATAGGCCTCAGAGGAGTGAAGGATGCTACAGTCACATTGCTTAACTTGCTTTTTAGACATTTGGATGGGAATGACACATGCTAGACTTTTATTTATAGACTTTTCTTCGGCTTTTAATACAATTCAACCCCACATTTTAACCAGAAGGCTTTTAGAACAGTTTGAGTTAAGTAATAACCTGGTAGGTTGGATTCTTGATTTTTTAACAAATAGGACAAAGAGAGTGAGGGTCAATGGTTTTTTTGTCTGATTGGAAAAGCTCTTCTACTGGGTCTCCTCAAGGGTGTGTCTTGTCTTTACACATATATGTGTCAGAGCAGCTATGATAATAGAACTATCATAAAATATGAAGATGATTTGGTTATTGTTAGTCTGCTTCAGGAGGATGAGATTAGCCATGGGCCAGTAGTCAATGACTTTGTTCACTGGTGTGAGAAATCCTACCTTCGGCTTAATATATCAAAGAATAAAGGTGCTCATTGATTTTAGGAGGAAGATTTGCATGAACAAAGCTACTTTAATCAAAGGCCAGACTATCGGCAATCTTACAAATACCTTGGTACTATTGTTGTTGATAAATTGAATGTCGAAGCTAATTGTGCAGCTATGTGTAAAAAAGGTTACCAGAACTTGTATTGTTTGAGGAAATTATCACACTTTGTGCGAGCGTTAATGATCATGTTTTATCATTCTTTTATTGAATCAGTTTTGTATTTTTCTTTGGTCAAACATCTTTAAAAGCGAAATTCTCTAAACCAGATAGTTTTATGGTCTAGTCGATTGGTGGGTGAGTCACAGTTGTATCCAACATTGTTGTATACCGGACAATAGCAATGAATGGCTACTTCTATTTTAAATGATGAGAGAGCAGAGCTCATTATTATTCATGACCCTTCCAAATAAGGCAATAACAGACCGTTTCATTCTAGGGAGAAATCCTAGGGTCGTTAATGCACATGTAAAACCATTTCTGGATCATTTTTGCCCTTACCTAAGCCACACTATGTAGATATAAATGTAAAATATTGTATCAATGCATTCTATGGCACCTTTAACTATAATACGCTAAACAACTAGCCTAGAGTCTCTCACCCATCCCTAACACAAAACAATTACAGAGTACATTTCCCTGACAAGAAACACAACGGTAGGACTTTCAAGACAAACTGATTAAACTGGTGTTTTTTCCAGAACTCAGTGAATGGAAGAGCCTGTTGTAAATAATTGTACAGTAAAGTCCTGTGACTCTAGTGGAATGAGGATGACCTGTGCTATATAACACAATAAAACATAAATGGAACAATGTCCGTCACTCAAACACTAGAAAAGACCTTCTCTCGTGGTCTTACCGTCACAGTGTCTCCTCTGTTGTTCCTCATGGCACACAACAATAATGAAATGCCTGAAAATGTAGAGATTAATCTAGCCATTTTACATTATTGACACACTATTTTCCTATTTTGATATTGTGCAGTTGCTTTGACACAATTTGTATTGTTAAAAGTGCTATATAAATAAAGGTGACTTGAAAACAACATTAAGGTAACCCAATAAAGATCTGATTGAAATATAGTTTTCATTATCTGTAAGCAATAAATGTAAATTTCTAGAAATAAAGGCTTGAAATATTTCACTCTTGTACATTATTTTGTACAAGAAATATTGTACCTGTACATTATTTTACACGTTTTTTTGATGAAGGTAACAGGGCTGACATGAAATCAGGGGACACCAATAAAATAGGGCTGTCACGATTCATCGATTTTAGTTGACTAATCGATTTTTAAAAATGGTCGACTTCATTTTGCTGGCAAAATACCGGAAGTGGCGCATTTCACAGACGAGAATCCATAAAACACATCATTAGACTGTTTTCCAAGGCTGCATGATATATTAAACCCATTTAAAAATCATAATTAAGCATAATTGTGAATTCACAAATGCTATGATTTAATTAAATAATTTTATGCAATGCAGTTACAACACAGTGTATGCACTTTAATTATTTAGATGCGTGTAGGTTAAGTACGTGTGTCTCACCGCGGCTCCGTTCACAGTAGTTCCAAAGAAACGTATCATTTACATGAGGATCATCTCAAACTCCATTTCTGCTTGTTGTTGTGAGTTTGTGTTTATTATAACGTTCATCTGGGAATGCAATGTGGCCATTTCATCAGATTTGTGAGGTAAATCATTTATAAATCTAAGCAAACACAGGAGAATACATCGCGATTTCAAAATAAAAGCTCAAACCCTCACTCTTGAGTTTACACATTTTGATGTCCACATATTCATTTTTTTTACAGCGGCTATAACATTTCTGCCCTAAAGAAATGGCCAAATATTAAAGATTAAGTGGACATTTGAATTAAATGGTGCTCGGTCAATATTGAACAAGGATTAGATCATACAGTAATGTGTAAAAATAATCATCATGGTGCGTTCACACCAGACACGAATGAAGCGTTAAGCGAGTGATTTACATGTTAAGTTAATGCAAAGCGCGATAGACATTCTGCGGCGCGATTCGCATGAATAGCGGGCCCGAATTAAGCATTTTGGCGTTTAACGCTTGATTCGAATCGACACAAACCAAAATAACTGAAATATGACAATTGTCAGTCAGCATAGCTGATGTCATCCCTGTGATCTTCCTGAGCAAATGTCACATTTTCAACAAAATCGAGCTGGACTCCTAAACGTGCCACCACACAAGCATTCACACCGTGTGATTTACTGAATAAGTCACTCCTGAAGTCTCAAGAAACGAAACTTGGATCCACATTATCTTGCATTTTGAGCAAAATGGCAGAAAGCCCAATCTAGGCCTTGACAATCAGCATTCAGTGTAACTGGTGACTCAGCAAGGTATCGAATGATTCAAACGCATGATACCCAATGCTGCCCAGGAGCAGCTTTTTCACTTGAAGAAGGCTGTACAGGCAAAACTTAAACTTTCTGTAAAACACTGCTTCTGAATTATTAGTGCATTTATTTATACGCTTTTATCCTATTTTTATTAACCCTAAAACAGGCAACATCTACCACGCGATGCATACACTTTAGTCTCTTGTAGATGGCACAAGGAATAATTTTTCATCCAATACTGTTTTCATTATCATAGTTGAGGTTGTTTGGACTATGGGGGTCACATCATTTGGCTCAAATTTGCTGTGCTCGTTTTGTCAATTTGGGGTAGGGTTGTGACGGTGAGGAAATTTTCCCACCGGTTAATCGACCTGATGTCACGCCGGTTATACCGTATCACCGTGGTGGTGGGTCGTTTGAGTTTTTCCTCGCTTTCCTTAGGTTTTAAATAGCCTGTAAGCGCAGTGCGCATTTTACTAAAAGTTAAAACTACAATATAATATATTCACTAATATTATGACTCGCATATTAAGTCATGTAAAAAAATATATAGGCTATAAAAAAATAACAGCACCACCTCTCTTCGTATTCTGTGTTTCGGAGCAGCAAAATGTTTCTCATCGTGTGTAATACAGACTGAACGGTTGATCAAGACAGCTGTATGATCACGATACGCAATCTACAGCTCTCGGCTGGATAAAAGAAACCAGTGTCACACTAGTAGCCTAAAGTTTTGATGGTTGACTATTGTAATCAAGGTAAAGCTGATTACAGTGACATGATCATGCATTAGTCGTGTGTTATGTCATAAATGACGTGCGCTCTCGATCACTTTAAAATCATATTTCTGCTTGAATAACGCTCAGTATATTCACGTAGTTGAATACAGCTCAGTATATAGTTGAATACAGCGAGTGGTTTATAACGGATGCTCACGTGTGTTGAAGTTTGTGAGGATCAGTGGTGTTTATGTGCACACAGGCATCAGACGCTCCAAACAGCTTGTTCTTACAGGGGAACTACTGATGGTGTCGTGAATAGTGAATAATAATAAAACAAATATTTTATTTTTTATTATTAAATTAATGCAACAAAGATACATCCCAACAAGCCTTTTTAATTATTTATTTTATTTAATATGTATTTTATCATTTATTTACTTTTCACTTGGTAGATCTCGGTGAGTTTCTAACTTGTAAAGTAGATCCGCACACAAAAGTGTGGGCACCCCTGACTTAGATTAATGTCAGACTCAGAAGTCAACAGGCTTAAAACGGGCGCTTTTACATTTCGTTTAGAAACCCTTCCGCCATCGTCTTGTCTGTTTCACCTCACTCTTCTTGTCAGTTATCTCTCTTAACGTGATAAATGAAGTCTGATATGTGACGTAGAGGTCTGCGCGGGACTGTTTATTTTAGTGCCGCTCCCGCAACCTTTTATTTCGCACCCACCCGCTCCCATGATATATTCACTGTTTGATCACATCTCTGATGAAAGGCAGACAGATAGGCTAACAAATAAAAGTCTAGTCTGCACAAAATAGTATTTATTTTATTCATCTTGTCAAGAGTCTTGAATTTATTGACAGAAAAATTTCAATAACATTTTGCTGCCAACACAGAATACAGAATAAATTGTTATACAAAAATTGTAATCGTTATTTTTATTCGTCTTGTCAAGATACAATTAGTTTAGGCTAACATTCAGCCTACAACACAATAGGAAAAAAAATTGCGTTTAGCCTAATAGCTATTTTATTAGTCTTGTCAAAATACTAAATTCATTTAACATCTTGCTGTTAACACAGTAGGAAAAGTGCAGCAGAGAAAAATAAATAAATTTGACAGTCTGTCATTTAAAATGATAGGATCATGCGTGCGCGCATAAGGGTCCGAGTGCAGACTGTACCGGAGCTCGATAAGAATAAAGCGCAGATATGCTGTTCTGAAAGGACCTCGGGAACGGGGTATTGTTAGACCACCCGCTCCCGTTCAAATTACACCAGAGTTACCGACCGTTACCGCGTTGTATAAGGGAAATTAATCCCGCAGCGCAAGAAATCTGGTCGGGACAGCCGCGGCAATGCAGACCTCTGCTGTTGTGATGCACGGCTGTCGTTCGTTCGGTTCAGCAGCGTTCAGTTTTAATTGTAGTGTCCTCTAACTGAACAAAATTATTTGTATTACTATTAATAAAATCTAAACGACGGTGGGGGACGTTGCCACGGTGGGCAAGTGACGTAACAGTGTTGCGGCTTAACACCGGTATAACCGCCATCACCGTCTATCACGGCAAGCCTAGTTTGGGGGTGTCTAAAATACACAGAAAATACACAGATGTCACAGAAATCACATAAAATACAAGGGGGAGGCCTTTGATTAAAAAAGCAGATCACATTCTGGGGCCAGGGACCCTTAGGGAAGAGCCTTATAGACCGTCCTGGCCTCTAGCCCCCCTGTACACAGTCTCCTTTCAATTTATTTTAGTTTTAAAAACTGTGCAAATGCTAATATTTTCATGTAAAACAGATATTACATTTAGTTGACTACATCTTTTTAACTAGATTTTTTCTCTTGCAGGGCTTCACACAGCTCATTATATGGTAGAACAGCATATTTTGAATATTCCATATTTGTTTGCATCAAATAAATCATAGAATTATTGATGACTTGGGATGGTTTTATACACTAAACGGGCAACGTATCCTGGGAGATACAACTCGTAAAATACAAAATACATACAAATCCAGATGATATAAAGTGACATGAAATAATTTTTTGCTCATCATTTTCCACGCTTGCCTGTTTTAGGGTTAAACGGGTGTCAGGTTTTTAAAGTTTTCTTTCTCTTTGGGGTGTTACAAGCTGGCTGTGCAAAGATAAGATCCGTAAAGAAGCAAAGACTAAAGTCTCAAACCAAAGAGATACTCTTTATCAAAGTTAAGACTCAACCACACCTTCCTAAAATGCCTGCGCTGGAAGATTTGCATAACACCACCCAAATGTTTATGCAATGAAAGAAGGCATAACTTTTATTGTCGCAGTAGTATTGTTGCCACCGCCGCCATGTTGTGGACGCTGTGTGTTTCAAATATGATAAGGCGTCACACGCTTGAGGTATTCGGCCAGTCACAATGCACTGGATAGCTGGCCAATTAGAACACATTGTGCTTTTCAGAACGATAAGCTTTGTAAAAATCGATGCGTTTCAGAAAGGAGGGCAGAGAGGAGCAACAATAATGTATGGTATGTGGAAAATAATGTGTTTTCTCACCTTAAACTGTGTAAACGCGACTACACCAAATACTATAAGAACAAATAGAAAAATTATATTTTATTCATATTTCCTCTGTAGAGGACATTAGGACTGAGTTTTAGTTGTCTAAGTAAAATGGCAGAGGTGGAAAGTAACGAATTACATTTACTCGCGTTACTGTAGTTGAGTAGCTTTTTTGTGTACTTGTACTTTTTTAAGTAATTTTTTAATCTGTAATTTTACTTTTACTTAAGTATATTTTGTGTGAAGTATTGTACTTCTACATTTTAAAACACATTCGTTACTGAGTAAAAAAAATCGCTCCGTGAAACAACTGCAGCAAATAATGGGCAGAAGAAGAAACTGGCGCTAAAATATAAAGCCAAATGGGTCAGAATTGCCTGGTTTTCACCGCCGTGTGATTATTAAACGCGCCGTTTCATGCGCCGCAAGGCGTTAAATAAGCGCCGTTAGGCGATAAGTTAACGCAGACGCCACCGCGCAAATAGCACAGGCGCCGACCGGCGTTAAGTTAACGCCACCGCCACTTAAGATGCAGATTTATTCGCTTATCTACATTGACACCTCTCGTGGCTACGAGGAATCTACGGCAAGTCTGAGCATCCAGTTTGCTACAAGCGAAGATGGCAAAAATTGTTTTAAACACTGTATACTGTGAAGTGTAAATGCACATGAATTTTGTTCAATAAAATAAAAAAAAATAAAAAAAGGTGTATCTTAACAAATACCTTTTGCACAGCACAAAATGTAATTGAAAGAAAATATATTTATTAACCCATGACATATAATAAACTAATAGTAAAGTGCTCAGAAAAATATCCCTTTTATAGCACCAGGCTCTGTTTTTAAAATGAGCACTTTATACGGTCTTTAAACTAATAAACTAATAGTGAAATGTTCAGAGAATTATGGCTCACAGACTGGCATAAAGTTGGCTTGACGTTGGACGTTCGATATTCGCATATTTAGGGACCGTCTCTAATGTTACATGCGATATTGGTATACATATTTCTAACTTCAATACCAAATGAGCAGAATGACTTACATTCATAAAAACAACTGTAAAATGTACATCTAGGTATCAACTATAATGCGCACCTTTTACATTTTTTATATTTATTAAAATAAAATTTAAATAATTTGTTTTCAGTAACTTTAGAGACGGTCCCTAAATTTGCGAATATCGATCGCGTCAAACCAACTTTATGCCAGTCTGTGAGCCATAATTTTTCTGGGTTTTTTATTGGGTCCTCATATATCTGTCTGTCTATTTATCTATATGTAAATACTTTAAAGAAAATATAGCAATTAGCCCTATAAATCAAGGTAATTACACAATTTAAACCATGACATTATAATAACAAACTAATAGTACAATGTTCAGAAAAATATCCCTGTTATAGCACACAGCTGATTTTTGAATTGGGACATATGTCTTTAAACAATTTTAAAACTTTAAATGAATGCAATACTGAAAATGCATGCAATGTAAATCAATTAAACGAAGTTATAAGTGTGTTTACACTGCAAAACAAAAGCTCTCCTTGCCATCTTGGCGCTAGCAAACTGGATGCTCAGACTTGCCGTATATTCCTCGTAGCCATGAGAGGTGTGTCAATGTAGATAAGCGAATAAATCTGCATCTTAAGTGGCGTGTGGCGTTAACGCGTTAACGCCGGTCGTGCGCATTTTAACGCTGGCGTGGGCGTCTGCCGTTAACGGCGCTTATTTAACGCCTTGCGGCGTTATGGCGAGCGTAATAATCCTGACCCATTTGGCTTTCCATACTAAAATCACAAGAAAGATGCAGACGGACATGACAGGCGTTATGCTGCAGACCCAGCTGAAAACCAAACACTGTCCTATTCTGCTGAAGTTGAACTTAAAGGAAATGAAGTGAATCCCTGGCCATATTCATGCTCTATTATGCAGTGTTAGCTGTGTTTGCCTCGGGAGACCGAACTAGCAGCTTATAACATCTCGACATGCGCAAGCATGTAGAGATAACGTAAGGTAAATACTTGCATCGTTGCATTGGTGGTTAAAATGAAGCTTTGACGGTTTAGCAAAGGTTTTGCACAAATTAGCCAAAAAGACAGTGGTGCAGGGTGTGCGATATCAGATAATATAGTAATTGTTGTTTTAACGATGTGCGATTTGACATTATCAGTATTTTGCCCAAAACCAAACAAATCACTCTAAACAGTGTGCCGTGAAATCTAGTAACGTTAGATAAGACTAATCCGCGTGCATATGGACTGCTGTCTTTCACTGCGTGATTCAGTCTGTTAAAATGCGTTTAGAATGATCACAAAATTGAAGATATAGAAGCAGAAAATTTATATATTTATATAATTTAATATAGTAAGTCAACATCACATGAAGAATGCCGTTTTTCTCAATAAAATCACCATGATTACATAGGCCTGTAGTTTTGCTTTTTACAACAGTTCAAAAAACAAGAGATTAATTAAGATACTTGCGTTTTAGACACCATATTGCCTGTTTTTGCTCTATTTCGACAACAAAAATAATTCCAAACACAGCCACCATACACAGTTTTGTGTCTCTGACTCTGAGCAATGACGTGTTTCATTCCTTGAATTAACCGTTTAAATGATTCTGTTCAATCGCAATGACTCACTTATGAGTGACTTGCTGACACCTACTGGTGGTTCTAATTTAACATTTAAAATATCTTTTTATTTTTGTATTTCAAATAACTATTTAACATTTGTGACCCTGGCATGGAGCACAAAACCAGTCTTAAGTCGCTGGGGTATATTTGTAGCAATAGCCAACAATACATTGTATGGGTTAAAATTATAAATGTTTCTTTTATGCCAAAAATCATTAGCATATTAAGTAAAGATCATGTTCCATTAATATATTTTGTAAATTTCCTACTGTAAATATATCAAAACTAAGAGCTTAATTTGAACAACTTTAAAGGAGATTTTCTCAATATTTGGATTGTTTGCTCCCTCAGATTCCAGATTTTCAAATATTGTCCGATCATAACAAACCATACATCAATGGAAATATTATTTATTCAGCTTTCAGATGATGTATAAATCGCAATTTAGGAAAATGGACCCTTATGGTTTTGTGGTTCAGGGTCACATTTTATGTCTTATTTATCAAAACATTATTTCTGCATTTGTAACTGCAGGCTAAATGCATTCAATGTCCGTGTAAATACATCTATGCCACTTCAGATGAAGCTTCTGTGTTTCCTCTGCATTGCAAAGATGAATTTTGTTGATACTGATTTAATTTCCCTGGTAACAGCCTAAATGTGTTATTATTCTAAATAACTGATTCCTTTAATTAAAAACACTTAGTTTGAGATTTATAGGCCCATATCACAGGTGTGTCAAACTCAGTTCCTGGAGGGCCACAGCCCTAAAGAGTTTATTTCCAACCCTGATCCAACACACACACCATGTAGTTTTCAAATAAGCCTAAATGATTAGTTTAGCTGTATCAGATGTGTTTTATTAGGGTAATATCTACACTGTGTACTAGGGCTGTGGCCCTCCAGGTACTGAGTTTAACATCTTTGGTCTATCCCATTTTTTCCTCCATCCCATTGTTAAAATGTAACTAAGTAATTTTTACTCTGAGTAAATTTTAAATGAGCTACTTTTTACTTTTACTTGAGTATATTTTTAGACTGGTACTTTTACTTGTACTTAAGTAAAATTTCAGTAATGTAATGGTACTTTTACTTGAGTAGAATATTTTTGTACTCTTTCCACCTCTGTAAAATGGCATGACATAAAAAGGCAAAATCAATGGGATTCTTTTAAATTACCAATCAATTTTTAGGTTTCAGGATTTTTTTTATACTAAACTTTGTTTAAGGATGATTCTCAATTATGTTATACAATATATAACAACATTATTTGATATACCATTTTGTTTTATGCAATATGTGTGTAAAAATTTCCATAAACTGGTTTTCCCATTAAACAGTGTATCTATACAATGTATCAAATTTGCATATTGATGTGTTGCTGTTGGGACAGCATGTTGCTTTTTTTTTTTTTTATAATGGGAGTAATAAATGGCCAGATTTTCATAATAATATCTAATATTTCATAAGACAACTGATCAATAATTAATTTTCCTATAAAATTGTTGTCTCCAAAAATTCGTAATAAAAATGCTTTTAGTCCTGGTGTCCTCTACAGTGGACATGTATGAAACATTATGTCCTGTTTCATAAAATGAAGTCATTTTTGAATTTGAAAACCCATAACATTTTCCCATAACATAACAGAGATGTTGCTTTATGACAAACAATCTGAAAATTATTCAGATTTAAATGACAATAACAAAATATAATAATATTTCCGTAAGGATGTAAAATGTTTCACTAAATTACATTTAGCCATCTTTAAAGACCGAGGAGAGGGAGTGGTCATGGAGAAACTTCCAAACATGTTATATCTCTATGAAGCCCTGAATGTGCTCTTACAGGACATCCAGACTTACAACTGTGACATGTGAGGTCTCAGAGAAATTCAATAAAATGGAATGTCCACTACAGAGCCAAAAACTCCATAGCTGGGTCTCAGGAGGATATGATAGCTAGGACAGAACAAGAAAGACTAATATTTAGGGATGCATCGATCCGATACTGAGGATCGGTATCGGCTCCGATCCAGTCATTTTCTGCGGATCGGGCATCGGTCAAACGAGACCCGATCCAAATCCGATCTTGTGCTTTTAAACTTATAATATTCTGTGTTGTTGTTAAGCCCCACGGAAGCCACACAAACACCATTAAGCACCATAGAGATTCCATGCATTATATTTCAAGTGTTCTGGAGCTGTTCCATAGTTTAATCTGAGGTACAGATGAATATTTAAGTCGTTAAATTCAAGTCCACGTGAACTTCTCTCTCCGCTGCTGCGTCTGTCTGTCTGTCATCCTCCGTTCAGAATTCAAACCACGCGTCGCATTCGGTTAGTCAAACTCTTCAAGAGCGCACAGTTACTGAGGTTTAAAACTGTTAAAAGAAAAGGCTCAATAAACTAGCACACAGATTTAAGACACTTCGCATCAATATCTCTTCCCTCTGTACTTTTCTTCTCTATGCGGACTCGGAGGGCTGCGCAGCCTGTGTGCTGTGACTCTGTTTCAAGAGCATCATTCTGCGCACGGGATGTGCATTGCGCCGCTGGCGCGCGTGTCCTTTATGATGCGCAATCGAACTATTTATGCGCTCTCGATCATTCATATTTATGCTTCAACATATAGTTAGGCTAACAAATAAAAGTGTAGTCTGCATAAAATAGTCTACATAAAAATGTATTTTATTCGTCTTGTATTTATTGACAGAAAAATGTCAATAACATTTGGCTGCCAACACGGAATAAAGTGTCACACAGAGAAAAAAAAGTTATATAAAAATTGCAATCCTTATTTTTATTCATTTTGTTAGGATATAATTATGGTAACATTCAGCCTACAACACAATAGGAAAAAAATGTAGGTTTAGCCTAATATATATTTTATAAGTCTTGCCAAAACACTAAATTAATTTAACATATTGCTGTTAACACAGTGAAAAGTGCAGCAGAGAAAAATAAATAAATTCGACACAGTCTGACATTTAAAATGATAGAATAAGCATAATACAAAAAAAAGAAAAAAGGAAAGATAGTTGAACGTCCTTCAATGACATCGCATTCACACTCCATCTTTATTCTGATCTGTCACTCATCACAACCTGCCTGTTCTGTTTGAGAGCTGTATATTATATCTGCATCGTTGTACATGCTGTGCTCAGACCCCGCAAATAAAACGAAGCACTGGTTCGTGCTGCAGCGCGCGCATAACGGTCCGAGTGCAGGCTGTACCGGAGCTCGATAAGAATAAAGCACAGATATGCTGTTCTGAAAGGACGTCGGGAACGGGATATTGTTAGACCGCCCGCTCCCGTTCAAATTGCACCAGAGTTACCGACCATTACCACGTTATATTCAGGAAATTAATCCCGCGGCAAAATCTGGGTATCAATTATAACCCCAAACACAATGTTTGATTTAAAATACAGGTAAAAATCAATACTGTGATGCACGGCTCTCGTTCGTTCGGTGCACTGCTTTGAGCAGCAGCGTTCAGTTTTAATTGCAGTGTCCTCTAACTGAACTAAATTATTTGTATTACTATAAAAAAATCTAAACGACGGTGAGATCTACACTGCCGGGAAGAAATAAGACGACAAAGAAGATGCAAGGCAAGATGAATGTAGAGCTGCTGGTCTCCTTGGTGTCTGAACACAAATAACTTCATGACAAATTTGTATGATTTTTACAAGCACGTAAATACTTGCTCTCTTCTTCTGAGTGACAAGCGAGTGTCAGAAGCGTAAAGTTGCGCAGCGCCACCTTGTGTACCGGGGTATTTCTGTTTTACATTAAGCGCCATCTAATGTCAGGGAATGAATTTGCATGTTCACTCGGCTCATCGTCAGCGAAAATCGCTTGGGTGTGAACACAAAAAACGCGTTGAAAAACGCGCGCGCCGATATTCGTCCCGGTGTGTACGGGCCTTAATGCACAATCATGTCACTGTAATCATCTCTTCCTTGATTACAATAGTTGTCCAATAACACTTGTGTGTACTATTGTGACACTGGCTTCTTTTATCCAACTGAGAGATGTAGTTTGCGTATCATATGATTATACAGCGTTTTTGAGCAACCGTTCAGTCTGTATTACACACGATGAGAAATATGTGCTGCTCCGAAACACAGAATACGTAGAGAGGTGGTACTGTTATTTATGTATAGGCTATATATTTTTTTACATGACTTAACATACGAGTCATAATATTAGTGAATATATTATATTGTAGTTTTATCTCTCGCCCCCCTGGTTGAGAAACACTGACCTAAAGCGTGATCTTCCAGCATTGTCTTCGTGATCGATCTATTAGGCATCCCTGCTCTAAGTGATGTTTAAAAAAAAAAAAAACATTCGTTTCTCATTTATTTGAGAATTTATTTGCTGATTTTTATTTTATTTAGTGCTTGACGCAGAATTGCCGATGATATTAAAGTCAAAGTAAAACACGCACGGCGCTTACAGGGTATTGTAATGAGAATTTATTTGCTGATTTGTATTTTATTTAAACAGTGCTTGACGCAGAATTGCCGCTGATATTTGAGTCAAAGTAAAACACGCACGGCGCTTACAGGGTATTGTAATGAGAATTTATTTGCTGATTTGTATTTTATTTAAACAGTGCTTGACGCAGAATTGCCGCTGATATTTGAGTCAAAGTAAAACACGCACGGTGCTTACAGGGTATTGTAATGTAACTCCCCATCGTGTGTAATGGGAAAATTTACTCACCGTCACAACCCTAGTGCTCAGCAAGACTGTGTTTTACTGTAACTTCAGCTGCTCCAGACACGTGAGCAAAAGGCCAATCTCATTGGACGGATAGTTTTTGATGCAGCGCGTCAAACCAAAAAAACGAACCTGAGGCGTTTAAAAAAAATGACGCTTTTACACGTGGCGTTTTTCGTGTCGGTGTGCACACTCACATTGGCGCCCATTGTTTAGTCACGAGGCGTTAAACGTCGGCGAATAATGCCCGCGAAATTCGTCCCGGTGTGTACGGGCCTTAATGGATAATTTCGTTTTATAATACTTCTGCGCAATGAAAGATAATAATAGTCTTTCTTGTTCTGTCCTGTCTATAATATGTTGCTGCCTTATTATTGTGTTATACATTTAAAATACGTTTATTTTAATTTTATATTAAATATTTATATATAAATGTATTTGCTTGTTTTTTAAATGTATTTTATAATACAAAGAGCAAGATTTATTCGTAGACTTATTCACTTTTATTTGTATATATATATAAAACAAAGCGAGTTTATTTCACAAAAAATAAGTAAAAACTGTTATGAGTATATGACTGAATAAACAGCCTATAACGCAAGGCTATTAAATAGCCATCCCAAACTCATTTTTTGTTAATACAATTAATTTGGTATGAGCCACCACATTCATTTAAAGCAGTGGTTCTCAATCCGCGACTTCAAGCTGAACATAATAAAAAAATACTTTCAGTTCTACAATTCATTTTTAGTTTTTACATTAATTAAAAAATATACGAAACAAATAAAAGCTTTGTTTTTGTTATGTCAAATAATTTAGTTTTTCATATATTATTTTTTAGACATGAGCAGACTATATGCACTCATGCAGGATTGATAATTAATACGCATTTAACAAGCGCGCACTTTGGCAGAATTTAATTCAGATAGTCATCAGCAGCCATTCCTTCTGTAAAATTGAGCATCAGAATGGACACATTTGTTAAGGGAGGAAACAAAATGTGGAAAATGCCAGCAAAGGAACGAGAATGTGCTTGCCTCACACTGAACATGTTCAGGTAAAAAGAAACATCATCCTTAGAGAAAATGTGTCAAAACATCTCTGGAGAAAACCTTAGATTATTAAAATCGAAAATGCTCTCCATATTTGGATCAACATAGGCTACATTTTTTCTGCAATGTCGCATGTCGAGTCACGCTTCCGCGCGTCTTACAGACTGTAAATTACAATCACAACTTTATTGTGCTGTTACTCCTTCCAGCAGAATTTCTCAAGATTTATATTCATCACATACATAATTATACAGAATATAACCAGCAGTTAAATGTAATTGGTCAGCTCCCGACAGCATCAGGTGTTTTATTAATGATGAGTAGAATTATTTATTTATTTAAATAAATGTAATCATTTAGATATCATAATATTTAGGCTATAAATAATATTATAAATATGGTTGGTTTGTATTGGTGACTAATATGTAAATGACATGTGTGCGGTCCGTGAGACTTGCACTTGGACCATAGTGCTGCCCAGGGCATAGTGCTGCTGAAAAATAGGTAGAGAACCACTGATTTAAACATATAGCCTACAAAATGACACGAAGTGAAAATATCATGGTATTTTTTGGTTATGAAAACAACCTAGGGGACTGTTAATTTGCCTCTTCTAGATTAATCGCTTTATGTATTCCCCAATTGTAAGTCTCTTTGGATAAAAGCGTCTGCAAAATGACTAAATGTAAATGTAAATGTAATGAAAAGTGGAAACTGCTCCTGAATAGAATGAATATCACACCGTCAGGCAAATCCTTCCCAGCAAACACACGCAGTACAGTAATGTGATGTGTTGGTGCTGTAGGCTACTTTGATTGTACTGTACTGCTGCATGCTTGTAGTTTCTGCGCTTTAGTGAAGTTATATAACTTTACAGCGCAGCGCCGTGTTCGCGCATGAAGAGCGCGTGCCACCAGCACAGTATAACATCTGACAGGACAGTTCGTTTTTTTTCTGAGGTGAGAGACTTTTCATTTCATAACAAGTTACGAAAATAACGATAGAATAATGCCACTGACAGTAAACCTGTCAACATCTCATCTGACCTCAGATACTGAATTGGGACAGCGAGATTTTCTCAGGCACTCTTTCTTTACTTAAACTGCCTCTGAGTCAGATGAGTCTTTTAAAATAAAAGTCTGGCATTAGAAAAGCATTTAGAATTACGTTTTTTGTTGATGTCGTTTCATTGGCTGTAAATAATCCGCGACCCACTCAGAACGGTCTCGCAACCCACTTTTGGGCTGCATACCCAGCACTTTTGACCTACCATTTGAGAAACACTGTAATAGATTGTGTTTAACACACAGAAGAGTGACGATCGGTTCAACACAGAGAAGTATAGAAATTCTAAGTTACATAAAAAAATTAAATAAAAAAATACCTGCGCTGGTATCAGAATGGATCGGTATTGGCCGATCCTTAGAATTCTTGATGTCGGATCAGATCGGTTCTGAAAAAATGGTATCGTTGCATCCCTACTAATATTATTATCTTTCATTGTGCAAAAGTATTATAAAATTAAAGGCTCAGTACAGAGCGGTGCAAAGCGCATCCCGTCGCGCTGAATGATGTGCTTGAAACAACACGTGGTCACAGCGTTCAGGCTGTGCAGCCCTCGGAGTCCGCATAAAAAAGAAAAGTACAGCGTGAAGATATATTGATAAGTACTGTATTAAATCTGTGTGCTAGTTTATTGAGCCTTTTCTTTTAACAGTTTTAAACCTCAGTTACTGTGCGCTCTTGAAGAGAGTTTGACTGTAGTAACCGAATGCAAAGCGCAGTTTGAATGCTGAGCGGAGGATGACAGACAGGCGCCGAGAGAAGAGTTTATGTAAACTTGAATTTAACGACTTAAATATTAATCTGTACCTCAGATTAAACTATGGAACAGCTTCAGAACACTTGAAATATAATGCACAAAAACTTTATGGTGCTTTATGATGTTTTTGTGGCTTTCGCGGGGCTTAACAACAGCACAGAATAGTATATGCACAACATCACATTTAGATCGGTCTTGTCACACCGATATTTGATCCGTAGAAAATGACAAAATCGGAGCCGATACCGATTCTGAGTATCGGATCGATGCATCCCTACTTTGAATGCGGTTGTGAATCCTGACAATGTAAAGGTGTCAGTTCGGCTATATATCTATGCGGCTCTGACGGTTGTATAATAATAGAATGCTCTATGAACGTTCTATGAAGTGATGTTGCCATACTAGCCTTTACCCTCTGCTCTAGAGTCTTGTTTGTGTTAAACATGGCAGAAACATAGTCTTAAGTAGGGATAACTACAGGCTCGCGCAATGGCGTGGCTAAAGGTGCGACGCTCAACGCACTCCATGCTAATCAACTTATTTTTATAATCTACATAATCGATGACGTCGATGAATCGCTGCAGCCCTAGAACACAGCTCAAATTTGATCAGAAGCCACAGATAAAAGTGAACCCTGATGAGAACACAGATGAGATGAAACAGCTGCAGTTTTCCACTTTCCTGACACAGCAGCATCGGCATTCCTGCTTTAGCATGACAATGAACACACTGCCTGGACAAAAACATTCTGACAAGGTACGATCTCCGTAAACACATCCCACCACACACATATACACTTGTCTCTTTAAAAGCACTCCTTTTTCCAGAGACACTTACACAAGCATCCATAATTCTCCTTTAAAAAAAGAAAAAGATAAGAATCCTAAGTTATGTAGTTCCTATACGCCTCTTTCATTGCAAAATGTAGATGCCAAAATACTGGCCAAAGTATTAGTTCTCGCCTTGAAATCATACTTCCAAAAATTATATCAGAGGAACAAACTGGTTTTATTAAAGGGAGACAATTCTTTTTTAATGTTCGTACACTCTTAAATGTAATTTATTCGAAACACTCCTCGAAAACACCTGAGGTTGTGATTTCATTTGACGCTGAAAAGGCATTTGATCGTGGGGAGGGGGGTTATATGTTTGCAGAGCTTAAAAATTTGGGATTGGGGATAATTTCATTAAATGGATACATCTTTTATATGATTCCCCTCAGGCAAGTGTGCATACCAATAATATTAGGTCTAGCTATTTTCTATTGGGACGGGGCACAGGGCAGGGGTTCCCACTTTTCCCTTTTCTTTTTGCCCTGGTCATAGAAACGTTTTCAATAGCTTTGAGGTCCTCCCCTTTACTTCTTGGTGTGATGCGGTCAGGTATTGAAATTAAATTGTCATTGTACGCAGATGATTTATTATTATATATTTCTAGCCCAATTTCCAGCTTCCCAATTATTTTATCCAAATTAGAACAATTCGGCTCATTCTCTGGTTATAAAATACATTTTAATAAAAGCGAATGCTTCCCTTTTAATTCATTGGCTATGGGTCTGATGCAATCAGATGTTCCAGTTAAACTAAATACATCAGGATTCAGATATCTTGGCATCAATATTACTAGATCTTTCCCTCTCTTCTAGCTGCTATAATTTTCTTCTTTGTTGGAGCAATCCAAGTCTGATTTTCAGAGATGGAGCAGTTTACCCATATCATTGATTGGTCGTATTGAAACGTAGTGAAAATTTATGTTTTGCCCAAGTTTCTTTTTGTTTTTTAGCTTGTTCCTTTCTATTTACGGAAGCATTTTTTTTCAAATCTCTCGATCAGATTATTACTCACTTTTTGTGGTAAATATCCCAGAATTAGTAAATCACTGCTAAGTAGTGGGCTTTCGCTACCCAATTTTATATTTTACTACTGGTCAGTGAACATTCATAAGTTAACATTTTGGTTCAGTTCATCCACTGCACCTTGGTGCAGATTGGAGGCCAACTCATGTACATCAACTTCTCTCTTGGCTTTGCTTACTTCTCCTCTATCTTTCAATGTCTCCTCTTCTTCCCTAACGCATAGCTCAGTAGTTGTAGCTACAGTTCGGATCTGGTGTCAATTCAGACAACACTTTAAATTTACTTCTGCTTCAACATTAATGCCGTTACTGGAAAATCATATGTTTCCCTCATCTCTTACCGATCCTATTTTTAAGCAATGGCTTGCAAAAAGTCTAAGAAGATTTCAAGACCTGTATAGAGATGGCACATTTTGTAGTTATGTACAGCTTTCCTCTGAAATGGGGTTGCCATTTGCCAAGTTCAGGGCTCTAGAGTGCGACCTAATTTCTCAAGGGTGCGACTAAAAAAAATCTGAGGGCGCACCAGTGCAACCAGCCGTTCGAGAAAGAAAAAAAAGTATCCGCGACTCTGAGTTTCCCCGTGCTTCAACAACAGACACACATTAGGCTCATATCGTGGTCTAAACCAATCAGAGATAGTGAAGGGCGGACCCCAAACTTTTGTCTATGATGCATTTTTGCTATTCCCAAATCAGAAGCGAGATCGCTCACGTGGAGGAGTTTCAGCACGCACAACATGAAAGCCCTGTTTATGATAGAAGAGAGAAATAACCATTAAAACATGCTTACACTTTAGGCCTGTGGCTGTTATATTAAACTAAGTTTATTTAATGGGTTTTTATTTTATTTTGGCTTCTAAGTATTATAGCCGCGTTTCTTCTAGCACAACTTATTTCCCTTCACAGCGGCGCGCATTCGTTCCTCCCTGACCAAAACTTAACGTCAGAATCAGATCAATCGTCTGTCGATTGTTGTAAAATGCCGTCTTTACAGTTACTAAATTGCTGGACATATTTGATAATAAAATGTTGAAAGTGCAATCCGCACGAGAGACGCTGTTCCCCAGGCTGAAGTGTGTGTGTGTTTGCGTGCACGCGCGTGTGTGTGTGTTCCTGTGCGGCGTGCTCTAAAACTAACAGGCAAAGTACACTTTGAGCTTCAGACACGTCCAAACGATCAAATACACACAAAGCATGTAAAAACGGCCGGCTTGGAGAGTATTCACTTAAACACAGTTTATGTCTTAAAGTGAACGAGAACAGTTGGGAGAAAATTGTGTGTGCCAATATTTTGTTTTAGTGACAGACTGGTGCTTCATTAATGTTCATCAAAGAACAAAATGCGAAGAGAAAATCACTCACAGCTCTTAATCTGAATAAAGTTACAGCTTTAATAAGCATTAATATATCAATACATATAGTGAAAACTATGCAGTGTTAATTTACATTTACACTTTTACATTTGATCACTTATCTTATTTATATAAAACACTAAAAATGTCTGCACACTGGTGCATTTACAAATTGATGTTTTATATTCATTTAATTAAATATGTATTCAACATTTCAGAATATAAAGCAATGTTAATTAAGCTGCTAATCCATCATATAAATATAGATGTATGTATATATGTATATATTATATATATATATATATATATATGTGTGTGTGTGTGTGTATGTGTGTGTATGTGTGTGTGTGTGTGTGTGCGCGTGTATATATATAAATTAAAAAGCACAGATAGGAATACCGTTAAAGTACCAGATCGATAAGAGGAGTAATACCGTTAAAACCTTAAAGATACCCATCCCTAATTAAAATACAGTATAAGCACAGACAGACCAGGTGTTTTTTTCCCTCTTTAAATACTTTTTTTTTTCCATAATGTTTAGTGAAATTATTTGGTAGTCTGAGGTGCGATGGGCGCCTGATTTATAGGTTTAAGGGGGGGGGGAGGTTGAGAAGCACTGCACTAGAGCATCCCTTCAGTTAGACACAGTGGAAGATCTGATAAGAATCAGGGGTCAAGTCTGGCAGATGTTGATGCTAGAGTGTGACCAGCTGGTTTAGCCAGGGCCAAAAATCAAGAAGGCCAAACTACAGGAGTTGGTCATCCGATGGGCATGTGACTGCAATGGAGGATAGTCCATAAGACATTGAGCCATGAGATGTTCCATTTGAAGACCTTAAAACACTTAATTTAGATTTTATTTTTATTTCATTTATCTTGAGATGTTTTCACTTTAAGCACCAACACTTTTCTGTAAGTTACCTTTCTTGTAGAATTGTGCTTCAAATAAAGAACGTTATGTTGACCAGATTGTTAGTTAATCGTTTACTAGTCAATATTGCCTATACGAAAATTTGGGTGCACCTAACTTTTGTGCTGGTACATCTAAGAAAAAGTTAGGCGCACCAGTGCAACCAGTGCAAAGTTAGTCTAGAGCCCTGAAGTTGCTCTGCTACTTTATTTCCTGGTTACCCAACTCTGCCCCAGGTACAGGTATGGGACGAGTTACTGCAACTTAATCCTCAAAAAAGTCACAACTATCAAAATCTATGGCTGTATTTTAAGCTTAGATGATTATTCACTTACTAAAATTAAAATGGCATGGGAGTGTGAGTTGGGATAAAGCTTTGAAGATGAATGGTGGCTAGGTGCGCTGGACAGAATACGCTCTAGTACAATTTGTGCTCGTCTTAACTAGGGGTCGACCGATTATCGGCGCCGATATTAAGCATTTTACCGATTATCGATATCGGCCATTTTCAAAACAGATTTGCCAATAATTATTATTATTATTTTTTTTTTTTTTATGCAAACAAACATACTATTTACAGGTGACATTATTTATTGGTGAATAAATAATACAGGTGAACTTATTTAATGTTTAAATGCACTATTTGGCTCGATGCAGCCTGTCTGAGCTCAACACTCTGTGAGAGTGAGGCGATCTCTCAATCTCTGAGAGCAATCTCCACCCACCGCTCATCTGATATGTAGGGAGTCACGAGTCCGACCAATCAACGCGGAAAACTGAAGGCAGTCTCACACAGTCTCACTTGCTAACTGGATCTGCGTCAGTGATCACGCATCAGTTGTCTCTCAAATGTAAAGCAGCAGCAGACGTTGCTGAAGTTGCAATAAATCACAATCCACTACACTGAAGTTGCAAAACACCTCAATATAACCTATGATGTCCGCGATGCGGAAAATGCGGGCGGAATCGCGGAATGCAGTCATATAATGGAATTTACCATATAACGCGGAATGTCGCGGAATGTGTCGAAGTTTGGATGAATTAATCAAAAGTAGGTCAGTACACTTAAATCGACTCGCGCTATGGACTAGTATCTATAAATATTAAGCTGCAAAAACACTATTTAAATATGAATCCTGCATGTCCTGCATCTCTGTTAATGAATGACACAGACGTGCGGTTTCATTTACTGCACACATACATACTGAAGCGCGTGATGCTCGCGGTGTTTTCAGCATCTGCCGTCTCACTAAATGAGGACATAAATACATGAACAACATCCCCAGAACTGCTCGGAGAGTCACTTCATGAGCATTTGACCGTTTCATTTGAGTAAAACGACCGTCATATCATATATACATAGGCTACAGAAACTTAAAAGGTCCTCATGGCAACCTGTCAAAATATAAGTTCGGTTTAGCCGAATATAATACTGTATTATATTCAACTACAACAATTATTACAACTTTTGTTGAGAATAATCACACAATACGCTATTTCTTCCATGTTTTAATTTTAATAGTAAACTCATTTGTTTGCCAAAAATAAACTCTCATTTGATTAAAAGATAAATTAAATTAATGTTTTATGCCTTCATTTGCACTGTATTGTAAATTAAAACCAACGGAAATGTTGTTGTTATTAACAGTTTTCAGAATTAAAGACATGTTTAAAAGCATTTAAAGAACTTTTTTTTTTGTCAGAGCTCTTGTTATTATAAATTTTGGCATTCATTTTCATTTTTACACCAGACACGTATATCGGTTCAAAATATCGGTTATCGGTCTACTTGATCTGCAATAATCGGTATCGGCCCTGAAAAACACATATCGGTCGACCCCTAGTCTTAACCTGATACATTTGAAAGTATTTCATAGAATCCATTTCTCTAAGGCCAGATTATCTAAAATCTTTCCCAATATTGAAGATAGATGTGACAGATGCCATGCATCTCAGTGTAATTTAAGTCACATGTTTTTTTTTACCTGTCCTATGTTGCAGGATTACTGGGTTAATTATTTTACTATTATTTCTAATGTGTTACAGGTCAATATAGACGCATGCCCTGATTTAGCAATATTTTGGTTACCAAAGATCTAGGCCCGTATTTAACAAGCTTCTAAGAATTACTCTCAAGAAAGCTTCTAAGAATTTACTTAAGTGAAAAACAAATTATTGGCTCAAAGCTGCGCTAAAAAGTTATTTACCAATCATCTCAGTTGTAATTTAAGCAAAGTGTAGGACTAAATCTTAAGTGTCAGTCTTCGGGATGATTCACGACACTTAGCTGTGCCACAAATTTGATTTTGGATTTCTTTAATTAAGAATATTCTCAGATAAATTCACATTGAATGCTTAAAGTCCTAATAGCAGTTTACATTCAACACACATCTGACAATAAATAATTTTCAAGACAATATCCTGAGGCCTTCTCTCATGAAGTCACAAGAGGGCGCATTGAGCAAAATATTACTAATCTATGGTTCTTCAAAGCATAAAATAACATGACTACCTTTGAAAAATGTGCATAATGTTTAACCATATATAAAGTTGCTTAAAGAATTAGAAACAAAAAGGCATCGTGTATATACATGGTTTAATACAAAGCAAAGAAAACCAATCACAAAGAGTAACATTACTTTTTTAATTTAAAAACATGAGATGCAGTGGAATGGGGAGAGACCCGTCCCATCATAAAGTTTAGACATGTTTTTTCAAAGTTGAACTTACAATAATTTTAAATGGCTTTCTAAATATCCGACTCTCTTATTCGAGAGATGTGAGTGCAACGCTGATAGATGTCCCTTGAGAAAATGTGATAAAAATGCGTTCTGTGTGAATGGCTTGGTTCCAGTTTTGACATTAACAACATAATCTCTGCATTAATGTTCTCTTTTTCTGCAGTATTTTGAATGAACAACATCCAGTGGGTTCAACTGGATAGGCTAAAAAAGCATTAAAATGCAATGACACCTACATCTTCATCGCATCTCGTGCACCATAAGGCAGCCTGACAGACACCTAAAATTTGAATGCATCGTTTTGCATTCGAATGTGGATTTTATTTTAAATTCGGAATATTCTGAAAAATAATTGAAATTTGACAGACCCAATATTGATTAATTTGCATCTGCTTGTTTCCACCTCCACCACTCACATTATTTTACAACTGTGAATTACGCAACAAAGGGTTTCACACTGAGCGTGATGCGAAAAAGTGTGGCAAATCGCAGATTAATAGTCTATCGCTTTGAATCAAAAGCAGCATCACGTCAATTTTCGCATTCAGTGTGAAAAGGCCTTTTACCGTGTTTACTAGGATTGGGTACCGTTCACATTTGAACCAGTACGGTACCGGTATCGGTACCCTCTTCTGGTACTTTTCTCTCTGTGTAATAACAAAATCATCTATTTCAGTGACAAAATAAGTGCAAAACTCTCAATTTCAACATTTTGAACAATAGGGCCCAACATTTATTTTTCAGAAATTCGTGTTTTATATTTTCAGATAAACAAATGAAGGCATGAAACATTTATTTATTTTCAATCAAATGAAAATGAAACCCTTCTTTTTTTTGGTTTACTGTTCAAATTAATACATGTTAGAAAAATTGTGTGAATATACCTTTAAAAAAGTTTTAATAGTAATTGCATTTTTTTCTACAATTAAGTCCTTAATGTGGTTGTAATAATTATTTTTTATAATTTAATTGTTTTATTTAAATTTGTCAGTAAATGAAATGTATAAAGATGTACATTATACTGTTCAAAGTAATACAAGATTAATATATTTCTGTTACATGTTAAACCGCACTTTTATTTAGACAGGTTGCCATGAAGTTAGTGTATACAGTATGATATGATGCTAGATTTCTCAAATGAAACTGGACAGAAATCTCGCGAGTTCACGTGTGCTTCAGTATTTGTGTAGTAAACAACTCCACCAGTCATACATACCGAGACTAACGGAACATGCAGGATTCATATTTAAACCGTCTTTTGCATTTTAATATTCACATACACTAGTTCATATCGTGTTTCAAATTAAGTGACAGATCTTCTTTTATTCATCCAAAAATGGACAAATTACATGGCATTTCACGCTTTAGAGTAAACTCCGTTTTTATGAATGGACTCTGCCATCCAGACCGCATTTTCTTTGAAACCATATGAATGTAAGCACACTTCAGAACATTTCGGTTCGCCCTGTGTGTGTTGTGTTTTAAAGAGTTGCAGGGGTGACATCATGTCACAGGGTCTCTCTCTCTCTCTCTCTCTCTCTCTCAAATGCGTTCTCAGGTACGCAAGTTTGGTACCGAATGATTTAATGTGAATCAATACTGTAGTACCGGCAATTTGGTCCGTAGCCCTTAAAGTACAGAGTTAGAACAATATTTGAGAGAAATAGGCCTTTTGTGTACATAGAAAAGTCTTAGATATTTTAGTTCAGCTCATTAAAAATGGGGGCAAAAACAAAAATGTTGCGTTTATAATTTTGTTCAGTGTATAAAAATAATTGTTAGTTATGGCCCTACAAACCATTAACCAAAAGAGCATGGGATAACACTGTGTATAAGTTTTACTGAATTTTAAATTAAGTGAAAGGTCACATAACTCTATCATTCTAATCAATCTGTACATTTTGAGTACTTGGATACTCATGTCCATCCATACAAGAGTAAAGTAATGCCTGATAACGCACAACATGCCAAAGCCTTCTCAGAGAAGTTGCATATCTAAATTTATAGTGACAAGAAAGTAATATTCTTTCACCCACTTGAATGCCACCAAAATAACTCAAGTGTGGTCAACTGCAACATACAATCAATGAACGGACCAAGCAGTTCACCCAAAAATTAAAATTGTATCATTTGTTACTCACCCTATGATATTTTTGATGAAATCCAAGAGCTTTCTGTCTCTCCGTAGACAACAAGGGAACTACTACATCCAACGCACAGAAATGTAGCAAGGACATTGTTAAAATACTCCATGTGATATCAGTGGTTCAACCGTAAATTTATGAAGCTTTGAGAAAGAAAACAAAGAAAGAAAACAAATAATATCTTCATTCAATGATTTCTTCTGACAGAATTTTCATATTTGTGTGAACTAACCCTTTAATATATTTAGAATATATTTTGTCTTCAGGGTCCTGGTCCCAACTGGCTCTTCAATCTAGTAGTGCTATGTTAAGAAACAGGAATAGTTCATCCATGGCCTGCAACCTAAAAGCATAGGTCACACCACCACCTTTTGAATTGTTCTTAAACAAACAATTAAAGTCGATAGTAGATTATCGACACTTTACCTAGTGATTCTAATCTCGAGTCCTCAAGGTCCACTGTCCTGCAGAGTTTAGCTCAACCTTGATCAAACTCACTTGCCCATAACTTTCTAGTGATCCTGAAGACCTCGATTAGCTTGTTCAAGTGTGTTTGATAAGGGTTGGAGCTAAACTCTGCAGGAAAGTTGACCTCAAGGGCCAGAGTTGAGAATAGTTGATTATATAAATGATTGCATTCTTCGACCAAAAGTCAAGTAATTGTTCAAGCAATTCAAACAATACTGGTTAGTTACTGAAATAACTACTCATTGCAGTCCTGTTCTTCAATTACTGGGATCACTTGGACTTCCTGTGCTTCTGTTCATGTTTTCCAATTCACGCACAGACAATAAGGCAGCTGTGACGGAGGGGTGAGAGTCTTATAGTTTGACAGCAGCATTGATTATAACAGAGGAGTGCCCTGATATCCAAAACCCTTTGACCTCTGTCAGGACACACTGCAGCAAACAGTGCTTTACAACACTCTCCTCCTTTTATCCACATATCAGCCTGTCTGCGACTTCAAGCTATGACAACAGACAGAGTGAATGCAAACCAAGCAATAAAACCAAATCAATATCTAATGACTATTTTAAACTCTTCTTCTTTAGGTTTATATAACTCGTATCATGAGCTCACTGCATGTAAACTTGGGAGTCTGCCAAACCTATAATGTAATTAAAGAAATAGTTTACTGAGAAATGAAAATTATGTCATAATTTACTCTTGTGTTGTTCCAAACCTGTATGACTTTTTTCTTCTGTGGAACACAAACAAGATATTTTGAAGAACATTAACCAAAGAACGCTGGTGCCCATTGACTTTCATTGTATGGAAAAAGGAGGCATTCCTCAAAATATCTTCTTTTGTGATCCACAAAAAAACTAAGTCATATAGACTTGGAACAATATGAGGAGGGTAAATTATGAAGAAAAAAAAATAATTGTGGGGGGTGAACCAGCACTTCAAATTAAATGCTGCTATTTTAAGTAACAGTAATTTTTTTTTATTCTTGAAAACACACACACACACATATATATATATATATGTGACCCTCTCTGTGAAAACCTAGCTAAAGTCATTTTTTTGTGATTGGCTTTTATTTCTACAAAAAATTCTCATTCATATGGCAAAGAACATTCTGTGCAAAATTTACCTTTATATCTTTAATATTGACTGAGTATAGTCATGTCAAAGTTTGAAATTATAGTGAAATGAATGCCTCCCTTGCTAATTCCAAAACGTCATTTTAAACCGTAACGGACGCTTCAGCCGTTGATAGCAGACTAATGCAGTTAATAACTAAGTTATGAGACAGACAGACAGACAGACAGACAGACAGACAGAGAGAGAGAGAGAGAGAGAGAGAGAGAGAGAGAGAGATTAATGTTACCTCTGTGAGTCAGTGATCGGCAGCAATGAGACTTTAAGTTAATTTTCTTCATGAACAGCGCCGTTGTTGCTACATCACTTGTGAGAAGTCATGTTGATTTTAAACAATGTTACTAATAAAATCGTCAGAGTAGTGCTAATTACATTAGCGCTTATGTTAAGTTGTGTGCAACTATCGTGTGTCTGTGAGGAGAGACCGAGAAACATTAGGCTATGTGCTTTCCGTTACATAATAAAGCGTAGTTTTGTGGCAAAATTGACTAGATCTGTCGATCTCATCCTTTTGTTTACTGTATTTATTTGTTTGGCCAGTGTCGTTGTGGGTTTCGGTTATTTTTCTGTTATAAGACCTTTGAAATAACAGAAATCATTTGGCGAAGTGATATGGTCATGTAATGCGGTCAAGAAAGCTGCCTGGAACTACGTTCGCTGTGCGTTTCCCTGAAAATAATTGCACACCTCAGAACGTTCGTCAGCCAATCAGATTCAAGCATTCAACGCATGGGGGGGTGAACCAACACTTTAAATTAAATGCTGATATTTTAAGTAGAATAAATATATATCATTTTGAAGTACAAATATTTCCATGACTTTTTAGATTTTATTACCTTCCATGATTATTTGCGAATTGGAAATCATAGTTTAAATATCAAATGCTTCATTTTTCATATGCTACAGTAAGTTACTGTTTAAGCAAAAACATGTTTAGTGGCTATGCAAAAGATATTCAATTTAATTATTCAAAACTGAGGAGGGGAAAATGTGAAAGTTTAAGAATCCTTCACTAAAAACCACGATCAGCAATTAATTACACATAAACACTTTTAATTTAATTGCGATAGCAGTGCTGATATGGTGAGAGAGCCAATGAGAGTGATCTCTAGATGTTTCTTCCACTGATTCAGCATAAATTACTTACATTAATGACCCGGGCCACACACCCAGACAACCTCTGAGCATTTCTATGCTTTTCATCAATCACAGGCCACGGCCCTGAGTCAACTCTGTGACCATTATCAGCAAATCATAAAGAATCTCTCACAGGCCACAGACCTGATCCTGAATGAGTGTCTTGCTGCATCACTGGAGGATTTTTACACAAGTACAAGAATCCTTTACATAAGCAGAGCTCTGCAGGCCTATAACCTGAGATGACATTAAACCCACAGGAGCATAAAGCCCAATGTATACTTCTGCGTCGGACCTACGCCGTAGCCTCTACGCCATAAGCTGTGCGTCAGTTTTCATTTATACTTCTGCGTTTATCGTCTGTGTCAACATGCAGTACACATGACCGCTTAGTCTGCAGTCACTGTCCACTGTGTTGTTTGTGTAACCCGCATTACCACAGCAAAATCTGAAGAAGATGCGGCTCGTTGGAGACGCATTTTAGCCGTAACGGCGGCAAATAAATATCAAATTTTTTAAAATAAATATCATATTATTTAAAACTACAAAAAGGAGACAGGAATGGAACAGGAGAAGATGGCATTCTTTCAATCTCCACAACAACGTGTACCATGGCAGATCAACTTCGTTCGTTGCGGTCGCGGACAACTAAATTTAGTGATGTATAAAGCTATGTCGTAAGTTATAATAAATTATAAGACACTTGCGATTTGCTTTGTTTTTAATAAGAAGATGTAACATAAAAATATATTAAAGTGCACATAAACACACACAAAACTCATGGAAGGAGGGGTTCTAGCAGACCAATCACAGAGCTAGCGGTCCGCGTAGAATTGACGTGCGGTTAGATTTTTGGAGAGGTGCGCTTCAGGTACGGTGTAGGTTACGGCGCAGGCCTGTGCGTATGCTATGGCGTGGGTTCGATGCAGAAGTATAAATTGGACTTTAGACACCGGCTTTATATGGCATCCTTTCTTCAATAACTTCCTGATCAAGATAATTCCCATTGCACTGGCAATGATTAATTCCTCTACAGGGCTCGCAAAATGTCGAAATCCCTGGTAGACCTTCGGGCAGGTATTCTTCAGATTTTGGTAGCCCGAAACAAACAACAGCATTTTAAAATCTGAAAGACGTAAGGGCTCAGACGAAATGGGAAATTGTCAGTCAATTACAACTTAAATTTTGGCAAAAAAAAAGTATGAAGACTGAGAACTAGGGATGGGTACCGAAACTCGGTATTTAATCGGTCTCGGGGCTAAATTATAAAAGACCGGAGTATCGATAAGCTCTGACGTTAACGGTTCTGTTATCGGTACTGGAGAAATCAAGAAAACACACATACATTTATTATTGCTATATATATACACATTATCTTGCAAATTCTATCCCGCCAGAGTCACCAGCTGTTTTATATGCAATAATATTCAAACTCTTGTCTATGATGCATTTTTGCTATTCCCAAATCAGAAGCGAATCGCTCACGTGGATGAGTTCAAGCACGCGCAACATAAGCCCTGTTTATGATAGAAGAGAGAACTAACCATTAAAACATGCTTACACTTTAGGCCTGTGGCTGTTATATTAAACTGAGTTTATTTAATGTTTTTAGCTTCTAAAGATTATAGCCGTGTTTCTTCTAACACAACTTCCTTCTCTTCACAGCGGTGCGCATTCGTTCCTCCTGACCAAAACTTAACGTCAGAATCAGATCAATCGTCTGTCGATTGTTGTAAAATGCCGTCTTTACAGTTACTAAATTGCTGGACATGTTTGATAATAAACGTTGAAAGTACAATCCACACGAGAGACGCTTTTCCTCAGGCTGAAGTGTGCGTGTGTGTGTGTGTGGCGCGCTCTAAAACTGACAAGCAAAATACACTTTGAGCTTGAGGCGTCAAACGATCAAATGCACACAAAGCATGTAAAACGGACGGCTTGAAGAGTATTCACTTAAAACACAGTTTATATCTTCAAGTGAAGCGAGAACAGTCGGGAGAAAATTGTGTGTCAATATTTTGTCTCAGTGACAGATTGGAGCTTCTTCAATGTTAATCAAAGAACAAAATACAAAGACAAAATCACTCACAGCTCTTAATCTGAATAAAGTAATAGCTTTAATAAGCATTAATCTATCAATATATACAGTGAAAACGATGCAGTGTTCATTTGTATTTGATCACTTTTAGATTTATTTTGTAGCTATTATTTATCTGAACATTAATGTTAGTAGACCACCATAGATAAATGAAAGCACTGTGGTATTTTTTACATTTGTACATTTGTTTTATGGTTTGACAAATTGTATATTTGTCAGTTTATTTAACTTTGTTTCTTTGTTCTTACTCTATCTTATCTTATGTATATAAAACAAAAAATGCTCATGCGCATTTTGCGGTGCATTTACAAATTGATGTTTTATATTTATTTAATGAAATATTTATTTAACATTTCAGAATATAAAGCCATGTTAATTAAGCTGCTAATCTATCATATAAATATATATTTCATACATATATGTGTATGTATATATGTATGTATATATATAAATAACAAAAAGTACCGATAAGAATACCGTTAAAGTACCGAACCGATAAGCAGTATCGATAAGAGTAGTAATACCGTTAAAACCTTAACGATACCCATCCCTACTGAGAACGCTGTGAACATTTATGGTGATTATTTTGTCCTTTTGAAGCAAAGCAGAGCGAGAACTTTTGTTAAGATTGTAAAAAAAAGTATCCTTTTGTGTTTCTAAGAAGAAAAAAAGGCATAACAGCATGTCCTTACCAATGCAGACAAAAAACAGCAAACAGGCTGATTGAAAATGCAAAGTCATTCTGACCATAGGTGTCACTTACTGAAAAGCAGACAGAGTAGCGCACACATATTCATTTCTGACTTTCACTTGTGTGTTTCACAGAAAGATTACATCCAAACCAGACGTAATAAAGCAATATCACTTCCTTATTAAGTTGTCCTAAACAGCTGAGAAAAGCGACAGAACATTACTGTTACCAAATTCTGCGCAGTTGCACCAAGTAGCCCCACCCAGATAAATCGGATTGATCCAAATTCATACTAAAATCCAAATCGCTATAAAATCCAGTGTGGAGGAGTGACATGAAGGGGAGTAAAATATCATTTTTGGGTAAAGCATTTGTTTAACTTGTGTTATTTCCCCTTATGTCAGTCCAAATATCTACCAACAGATGCGTCAGTGGATAAATACTGTGTAAAATAACTGCATTATTAATTTATATTAAGAAAATTGTTCTTATCTTAAATATATGTATGTATATATACACACACACACACAGGTCTATATAACAATACATTGTATGGGTCAAAATGATCAATTTTTCTTTTATGCCAAAAATCATTAGGATATTAAGTAAAGATCATGCTCCATTAATATATTTTGTAAAATTGATTAGTAATATGCATTGCCAAGGGCTTAATATGGACACCTTTAAAGGCGATTTTCTCAATATTTTGAATTTTTTGCACCCTCAGATTCCAAATTTTCAAATAGTTGTATATCAGCCAAATACTGTCCTATCCTAACAAATCATTTATCAATGGAAAGCTTATTTATTCAGCTTTCAGATGATGTAAATGTACAAATTTAAGTAATAAAAAAGACTATCAAGACTGATTTTATGGTCCAGGGTCACATACTAATTATAATGTAGTTACATGTAAAAAGTGGTGCCGGGACGCTGCAGCTTTCTGATGATGGATATCAAATGATGATCCGATCATCAGTGTGTTGCATTGGTTAACACAGAACAGGGAAGCATCACACGCAATGCAGTTACACAAACAAATATAACTCTAATAATGGCTTTGAATCAACACTGGACACGATTATCAAACCCCAGAAGACGAAACTAGTATGAAACGAGCTCGTGAAACCAGTCAAAGCTTGTGTCCGCGACAACGAAACCACAAGAACACAAACGCGTGATAAACGTGAGCGTTAAAGCGGAGTGATATCGTTGACTTACATTCTCGGCGTCGCGCTCGTTAACGGTTGGCAATGGCGTTCTGGTCGACATCTTGTGTTTACAGGCCGCTCGCTCCAGCACCGGCGCTCGGTACAGCAGAGCCGCGGAGCCGGACTTAGCGAAGATAGCGCGGAAGACACGGATATCCAAGCCCCGTCACACCGGCATGTCTCCTGGCTTTCTGGGCTATTACATGCACATATCCAGGAGCGACCCGCGTCAGCCGCGAGCGAGAGTGAGAGAGAAGGAGCGACGCGACGCTGCGGATGCGCGGAGAGAGAGAGAGAGAGAGAGAGAGAGAGAGAGAGAGAGAGAGAGAGTGTGTGTGTGTGTGTGTGTGGAGCTCAGGCTCCTGCATTGATCCACCCTGATAGAAACACACACACACAGTGGCAGAGGACGATGAGGAGAGATTATGTCGCAAAATCATAAATATATTAGGTTATATGGCTATTTAACACATGCATTTGATTAAAAAAAATAGTTTTATCAAATTAATTGCAGATCTTTGCAAATGCTTTGTCGTGACAAGCTCAATCAATGCTTAATTTTGAGACTATGCCATGTTTAGTGAATATGCATGAAACTGCACTTGTGAAAATAAGTAGCTCTATAAACTATAATATGCCTCTCTACATTTGATCTACATCACCACCTGATGGATTTAAAACAGTACTGCGTTTCTGACACCTTCACAAAAGCTTCAGGGGTTTTTTGTATATAAAGCACAACACATTGAAGCCTAAACGTCAATACCTAAATTATTCATTTAAATGTTATGTTGGGAATATAATCAATAGATTATGAGGTCTCGCAATTATACCTGTTAACCATTCTCCACACTGCCAGAGAGAGTCACCATCTGAGTTCTAGACGTGGTAAAACATACTGTACTGTATTATAAATATTTTTTTGGGTCATTCTTCATTTGGGGTGGCAAATGAGAGGCAGAATTTGTAAAAATGTTGTTGTTTTTTCTAATAAAATATATTGCTACGCATTTAAAATTAGTTTAATATGCCATATCCATTAAAATGAAAGCTTAAGAACATTTAGATTTTTACATAGTTTCAATCAAACACTGGTGACACAGCCACTTAAGTCCATATGTCATTTTGAAGTAACACCACTGACGTAGTTATAACACCACAGACTTTATATTGCAGTAGACTTTGTGGTGTTCCCAGAAAAGTGTCCTTTTTGAAAATGTCAGACGCAGCCATGTCCAATGAGCTTCTTACTAGCTATACGGTGCATACAAGGCAACTTACCTTTTCTACAATTGGTTTTTAACATTTACAAAACATGAAATCAAACAAGCTTTGTTAAAAAGTGAACTTTTATTGCAACAGCAAAGTATGTGACCGAAGCGTTTGTTCACTATTTGTTTTTATCCCCCAGAGTCAAGAATACCGCTGAACTTTTATAGAAACCGATATGTAACGTGTGGGTAGCAATTACAAGATAAAACACTGAACACTTACAAAACAAAAAAAACACTATAAATGTATATATATATAATAAAAAACATTCAAGGCTTTCCAAGTCGTAACATACAGCATACTAAAATCAAGACATCCTTCATTTTACAGGCACTTGAAATGTTTAACTCCATGAAAGTCATCTTATAAACAGTTTTCTCGACAGTCTGTTTCTAGGAGTACTTCTCAATTATATAAAAATGTCACAAACATAATAAAAAAGTAATATAAACAGTACCTTTCTGTACATTGAAAAAAACAGGACCTTTTAAATAAATCAAGAGGCTCCCGAGACAATCCTTCTAAAATATAAAATTGGTCAGTGCATGGTTTGGTATTACAAACGCACTATATTTTACGATATTTCAACGTTTTGAGTGGGTAAACTCATACTGAGAAATAATAGGGCAGCTTTTGGTACAAACCCCATTAAGACCCAGATGTTTGAGAAACCTTCTAAAACATTACATACACATAAATTCATGTGTGTGTGTGTTTGTGTGTGTGTGTGTATGTATATATATATATATATATATATATATATATATACACACACACACAGTGGGGCAAATAAGTATTTGATACACTGCCGATACAAAGAATGGAGATATCTTTAATTTTCATCATAGGTACACCTCAACTGTGAGAGACCGAATCTAAACAAGAAATCCAGAAAATCACATTGTATGATTTTTTAATAATTAACTTCCATTTTATTTTATTAAATGATATTTGAAAGTATGAAAATTACAAATCTCTCTATTCTTTGTAAGTGGGAAAACTTGAAAAATCGGCAGTGTATCAAATATTTATTTGCCCCACTGTAAGTATATGTATATATATATTCCATGATCTGTTTGAATACTGGATTCTGATTGGCTGGCAGGTATGCAGTAAAACAGTTTAATGCACAGGTGGCTCCAAGTCCGTTTAATCACCGTTCCATATTAATGCGCTGCTTTAATTGATGCACACTAACCAACACCCACCTCTACACAAACCCACACACACAGAGAGAGAGATTTGTGCTACACACACACAAGAGAGAGGGTCTCTCTCTCTCCTCACTACAACGAGAAATACATGCTATAATTCATTCAGATAAATGTAATCTCACTGCACTATTTAATCTCTGTGTCTGATTTGAAGCGGCAGAATGCTAGAGAACTTGCCGTAACTGAAACATAACCATTTGTACCCATTCGTCAAATATTGCGCTGCAAAGAGCAATGCTTGTTTTAACTTGTCTATAACTTGGCAAATGACCATGGAATAGATTTTAAATGCACTCTGCTTCGCGCACCCACGTTGTCATTTAAAATCCTTTAATCATGGCTAAATCCCTTACATATACACACGCATATATATAAAAAGGGAAGAGTTGGAAATATATCAAATTCCAAGTCATTTTGTTATTGAGGCAAGACACTGAATCTGAATGTTTAGGATGGAGGGTTTTGAACCATGGCTTGCAGGACGATCCATTTCTCTCACACTTTACTTTCAGAGGGCAGATCGCTGAGGGCGGCAGAGATGTCGCTGAAAGACAATCTGTCTTTGGGGCTGACGGTCCAACAGCGCACCATCAGCTTGAAGACCCGAGATGGACACCCCTGAGGAGGAGACAACTTCAGCTTTCCTTCCTGCAGAGCTGTAGACACACAAATAAAGAACGTTAGGACAAAATCAAAACCATAAGTCAATAAGGGTTGTAACGTTACATATATTCATAATGAAAATTTCTAGTATGGTACACAATGTGTATTGAACATTGCATGAGTGAAACCTCATTGGAAACTTCCAGTTTGATATATTGTTAATTTGAAAGATGAGACTTAGTTTCTTATCAAAATTATGTCCTTTTCCAGTAAATGCCATTTTTGGTGCTCTTTATATGGCACGACAGATCAGTATCAAGGTTTCTGCAGGATTTTTAAGCTCAAATTTAAGACTTTTAAAGACCTGCACAAATAAAATGAATACCATACGAGTGGGGTAGGGCAACGTCTATAGTACCAAAATAAACTGTAAAATGACTGTAAAAAGCATAATTTACATTCCAGATACAAGTTTTCACAAAAACAAAAAGTTTTCTAAAATTATCAACTTTACATTACAGCCTTTAAACCATTTTTAAGAAAATGGATTTGTCAAAAGTATTAATTATATTGATTTCAAAACAATTATCATCAATAAATGAAATAACATGAATCAGGGGTGTGCGGAAATGACAAAAAATTATATCTTGATATTTTCTTGGATTTGATCGATAACGATAATTAGATGAGTGTCTTATTGTGCTGATATCTTAAAGATTACCACGGACAGCTGACTCCTGATTTTTTTTTTTATATTCTTCATATTCTGTGTGGTCAGTTCACAGCAGTGATGGAATTTAATCTTTTCCAATAAGTTGTATGGGCATTTTTACCTTTAAGCCATCTTTTTTATAAAAGTGTACATCGTCTTTTGAGTCAAATTCTTGCATTTGGGCTGTTACCAAGCCTATTAAGCTTAATTAAGCCAATTAAATTAGTATCTTGAGCCAATTAAATTAGTATCTTGAGTAACAAAATGTATCTTTGCAATGCATCTACACACACTTTAATGCAGCTCAGAGGGACATAGAATGCTTTAACCTATCTCTGGATTTAAACATTCTTCTAATTTTAAAAACAGTCTTACATATGGTGTCTTTAAGAATAAATAGTAATTTAAGCAGTGTTTAAGCAGTGTTTAAGCAGAAGCTATTTGCAATGCAAATAGCTTTAGATTCTATTTATACCATGTTAAAATAGGATTTTCTGTTCTTTGTACTTATGGCAAATAGTGGCAATTATCAGAAGCTCAGTATTGTAGTAAATTATAAAACAGTATGCAATAACATATTGACTGTAAATTATAATTTAATTAAAATTATTAAATGAATGCATCCTTACTGGGACAATAAGTTCCTCCCTACACCTACCCTAAACCCTACCTGCTATTTTATTTTTGAACTTTTTGATTATTTTTATTGAAAATAAATGCCTTTCCGATGTGATATGAGGTTTGAAAAGTTCGGCAGAAGGCTGATTCGAACTAGGGTTGATCACGTCCAAAAGACTACGGTACACGCATTAAAGGGATGGTTGATTGTAACGTCACTTTTTAACGTTGATCGAGACGGTATGCAGCACATTGCCCGTGACGACAATCATCGTGTGCTCTTTTTGGTCCTTCTGCCTCTGCCCCACAGGATGTTTGTGCATGCCACTGGTCTAAATGAATCTTCTCCACCAAACTACTGTTATAAGCATGAGCCTCGTCAGACTGGTCGTGGCGGCGGTGGCACAACAATATATAGTAATATTCTCAATGTTACTCAGAAAACAGGATTCAGGTTTAACTCATTCGAAATACTTATGCTTAATGTTACACTGTCCTATATGCAAAATAAATCTGTCCTATCTCTCTGGCTACTGTGTATAGACCGCCAGGGCCATATACAGATTTTCTAAAATAATTTGCAGATTTCCCCTCAGACCTATTGGTTAATGTTGATAAAGCGCTAATTGTTGGAGATTTTAACATTTACGTTGATAATACAAATGATGCGTTAGGACTTTATTAGTTTACTGAACTAATACACTCTTTTGGTGTCAAGCAAAATGTCACCAGGCCCACTCATCGTTTTAATCATACACTAGATTTAATTATTTTGCATGGAATTGATCTAACTGATATAGATATCGCATCAAAGTGATGATGTTACTGACCATTTCCTTGTATCGCATGCTGCATATTACTGATATTAACTATATGGCTCCTATCGCCCAGGCAGAACTATTGTTCCAGCCACTAAAGACAGATTCACCAATAACCTGCCTGATTTATCTCAACTGCTCTATGTACCCATAACTACAGATGAACTAAACAAAATTACTAGCAACCTGGGCACTATCTTCTCTGTCTAGAAACTGTTGTCCCCATCTAATTAAAAAAGGTTAGAGGAAAACGTGCTGGGCCATGGTACGACAGTTATACCCATTCTCTCAAGAAAGAAACTCGTAATCTTGAGCGAAAATTGAGAAAAACTAACTTGGAAGTCTTTGCGTGGAAAAACAGTATGTCCAGCTATAGACAGCCTGTCTTAGTTCATCTCTAAAAGCTGCAAGGACCGAGAGAGCTACAGAAGGCCTTTATTCAGCCCCCGGAGCTGTGTGAGGCATGTTTTAATATAGATGGATGCGCTTTATTTGACTACTTTTGGACAGTTGAACAAAAACACCCACCTACTGCCATTCTAATACTGTGCCCTAACTACACGTGACGCCACAACATGCAATAAAAGGTATCTTTTCTATGTTCATCTAAATTTTTGTCCTAACCAGCCTTTGTCCTAATTTCTAATTTAGAAACTGTTTTTATTTCCACGACGTCGCAGCTGGAACAACAACATACAAACTAATGACAGTGATAATCTCAGGTACTGATTATGTGCTTGGTTCAAAGTTAAACGTGTCTAATGTGAGTTTAAAGATACTTTTGTTTGACTCTAGCCATTCTGAAAGCAACAACAGATAGTTTACCTCAGATCTTGAAAATAAATTAAAGCAAAGATGTCTGTTAAAACTGTGAACTAACTGCAAACTAATATTCAGTTTTCCCCCCTGCTGTACCGAAAACTGTGATGTCAAGACAGAGTAGCATACTGAACCATCATGTTTGTGTGCCATTACACCCCAACAAGTCAATACATAACCCATTTGACTTTTTGAGACGCACCTTCTAGAACTTTGTCATCCGTAAGCTCAGCATACGGCAGCTCCCCAAAGCTGAAGACCTCCCACATGAGCACTCCAAATGACCACACGTCCGTCTTGGTGGAGAAATCGTCCTCAAAGACGGCTTCAGATGGGAGCCAACGCAGAGGAATCCAGGACTGGCGATAATGGTAGTACTCGCTACACAAACAGAAAAGAAATGACTTCGTCACCACAAGGGGGAAGCAGTGTGCACGATAATAAGTGGAGAACATTCGCAAGCTTGCGAACAATCACTACAGGAAGCCTTTGCATTGGAAAAGATGACTTCAGTGAACGTTCTTTTCATTCCTCATTTTTTTAAATCAAAGGCTTTGGCTCTAAACGTGGATTAGGACTTGGTAGTGAATTTAATCGCTGTAATAAAAAGTAAATGTTGTAGAATGTGTGTTTGGCTGTACCTGTTGTAGACGTCTTTGCTAAGGCCCAGAGCAGACACTTTGATCTGCCGTTTGGAGGAGATCAGGCAGTTACGTGCAGCCAGGTCTCTGTGGACAAAGCGCTGGTTGGACAGGTGCTCCATGCCTCGAGCCACCTGCAGACACACCGACACCTGCGAGCAGACAGCAGAGAGTGAGTGTGGTGTGACCTGTGTTTATGTACATATACTGTTCATAAAAGAGACTGGAGACCGTTATTAACTACCTTCTGCTTGGTGCTGAGCGGTTGGATTTTGACTTTCTCGTCTTTGACCTTGGATACTCTCAGGTATTGCTTCAGATCACCCTTAAAATTATACACAGCAAAATGAGACAAGAGCAAGTGTGAAGAAACACATTTCAGGACACTATTTAAATCAGCACTTCAAAATACAACTAGAATAAAGCCATATGGCACAAGAGCACATTACTGAACAGCCATACTAGGCAGACTAGGCCACTCCAGGACCTTAATGTGCTTCTTCTTGAGCCACTCCTTTGTTGCCTTGGCCGTGTGTTTTAGATAATTGTCATGCTGGAATACCTGTCCACGACCCATCTATAGTGTTCTGGCTGAGGGAAGGAGGTTCTCGTGTAATATTTTACGGTACATGGCCCCATCCATTGGCCCCTAAATGCGATGCAGTTGTCCTGTATCCTTAGCAGAGAAACAGCACCAAAGCATAATGTTTCCACCTCCATGTGTGATGGTGGGGATGGTGTTCTTGGTATCATAGGCAGCATTTCTCTTCCTCCAAACACGGCGAGTCGAGTTGATGCCAAAGAGCTGGATTTTGGTCTCATCTGACCACAACACTTTCACCCAGTTCTCCTCTGAATCACTGGCAAACTTCAGACGGGCCTGAACATGGGCTTTCTTGAGCAGGCTCTGCAGGATTTCAGTCTTCATGGCGTAGTGTGTTATCAATAGTTTTCTTGGTGATTATAGTCCCAGCTGCCTTAAGATCATTGACAAGATCCTCCCGTGTAGTTCTGAGCTGATCCTCACCGTTCTCATTATCATCCTTACCCAATGAAGTGAAATCTTGCATGGAGCTCCAGACCGAGGGAGATTGATGGTTATTTTGTATTTCATCCATTTCCAAATAATCGCACCAACAATCTTGTCCCTGATGTCCTTTGACAGCTCTTTGGTCTTGCCCATGGCAGTGGAGAAGTTGGAATGGAAGATACAGATTCTATGGACGAGTGTCTTTTATACACACAACAAGCTGAAATTAGGACTATCTTCTTAAAGTGACAGGATTAATCTGTGTTCCACATGTGCACATAACCAATCTGTGGGAGCCAAAATTCCTGCTGGTTGGTAGGGGATCAAATACTTATTTTACTTATTACATTTGTTTGCTGCTTTTGTCTGTATTTTTGTTTGATATTCTGCCTCTATCAGTTAAAATAAACCTACCATAAAAATTATAAACCCTTCTTTTTTTTAAGTAGGCAAACTTACAAAATAAAATAATTATTTTCCCCACTGTATATAGATAGATAGACAGACAGACGGTGCAGTGAGCTGATGTTACCATATCAGTGTACTCCATTATTATGTAGTGTGGCTCCACTTCTCTACAGATGCCCAGCAGACGAGCGACGTTAGCATGGCTGAGCTTAGCAAACATGTCACATTCGTGACGGAAATCCAACTGCATCTGCTCGTCGCGTGTCTGCAGACTCTTCACCAACACCACCGTCTCCTCCTCATCCTCAGCGGCCTTTGCTTTGGCCAGCAGTACTTCACCAAACTCTCCTTTACCTACATGAGGAGAAACATTACGTAGATTCATTCGTTTCTTGTTTGAGGTGTTAATGCCAGTTGTAAACTAGTCCACAGTAGGGATGGGCATTTTAAGCAAAAGTAATATTCGATAATCGCTGGATATTATTCGATTACTATTCGAAAATCGCACCCCTCCCGCACATGCGCCCGCCCACCCATGCACACACGCACACACACACACACACACAGAGAGATGGAGAGAGAGACCACCCAGGCTTTCAATCTGTATGATAACAAACTGTTTAATTAATTAGAGAATAGTCTATCTTAACCCAAGAAAATGAATGGTTGTAAAGTATGAGTGCTGAAACATATTAATATAACATAAACCGAATGACGGCATTTATTAACAGAACAGTCCGTCGATTATCAACTGCTCATATAAGGCTAGGACATTTCTATTTTAAAATGAGCATGAACATTCATATTATTAAAAGAAAATCTTAAATTTGATTAATGCATCAATGAATATTAGGCGTAAAACTTATTGCGGCCAACAGAATATCATTCTTAAAACAAATTACGCGCTAAAACATATTGTGAACTGCCTGAATGACGCACTTATTATGTGAACATTAATTTTAACGTCGGTCTTCATAACAATAACCTATTATATATATATATATATATATATATATATATATATATTAAATTTACATGTTCACATGCTCGGAAGAAGACGGGAGTGCAATCTGTTCACAGTTAGTCTGGGGAACTTTTAATTGAAACGATGGAACGAATATAGATCCCTGCAGCTTCTCAGAATTCTCCCACTGAGTCTGAGCCCGTGTCTCTCTCTCTATCTCTCCTCTCCATTACAAAGCTGCTGCAGCAGCCATTCAAATAGTTCAGTTTTGGTTTTTAATAGCAAATTGGTCATTATTTAGTTTCCTTTCTTTATTAATTTAATTTAGAAATATGATTGGAATATTTTATATTTGTTAAATTCAAGTTTTCGTTTTTTTTTTTTAATACCACGCGGCCAGCGCAAGTTTGATCAGTTTATCCTTCTCAAATAAATAAATAAATAAATAAATAAGAATAAGATAAAGTTACTTGCCAAGAGGGGTAGTTTGACATACTTCATGTATTTGCCCGTTCAGGCGGCTCGCGCGTGTCAGAGACGCGGCTGTCTGTGCTCGCGCTGTTCACACAGAACAGAACACAACGCCCATGTACTGAAAGGAGTTGTCTTTCAAGCCCAAATGCTTTTTAATCGCTTACATTTTTAAACAAACAAGGCTTAAAAACGCATGCAAATGATACAATTTTATGACGACGCTGCAGTGGCCCGATCTGGCAAGTGACAAATCCGAGCGTCCTTCACGCTGTCCCCGGCCATCGGACAATCTTTATTGTCAAGCCCTGGTACACCTTTAGAAAATAATCGCACAACCTAATCGATATTCTATAATTAAATCGACTAATCGAACATTCAAAAATCGTGACCCATCCCTAGTCCACAGGTCTCTGATTTTGCTAATGTATTGCTGTACCCAGTGTGGTGATGGTGTGCAGGTTGTTTCGGGAGAATTGGAGATTGTCTTGACTGCTGTGGCGCTTTGTGGTTTCCGCTGGCTGCCATGTTGGTGAGCGCCACCTCCTCCTGGATCTCTGCTGTGGTGTGGCCGTTCTGTTGACGCCTCCTATGGGTCGATCAGAGAACAGAATCAGAGAACTGGGTCTGATTTTCACAAATGCATGCTAGCAAAGTTACCAGCACACACCGCTGAGACATTCCACCTCTCGCTCGTCTCCGTCCTCTCCCTTCTGGAGTCTCTTGGCAATGCGTCTCTGCTTGCAGTAAAACATGAGGCCCAGCACGATGATGATGTAGGCCACAGCCGCTCCCACCGACAGACCGATTGTCTGGATCATTTTGTAAGGGGCCTTTTCATCATCTGCTAATGAGGGCTGAAATGGTTTTTCTGTGGACAACCACACAGAATGCACATGTTAAACACCAGGGTTTTTAGAAAGAGCGATTTCATTCCAGCATCCCTTTTGATCCCAACTTAAATAGGCTCCTTATAGGAATCAGGTGACAAGCTGGCATGAACATTCAATTATCTAACAGTCCTGAATTCACACCAAAATACACTTTGATGTGCCTCTCCTTTCTCTGAACTCAGCACACCACTAGACTCAAAGCATGTGTAATTCAACTTAATGAGCTAAATTGAGTTGGTCACCAAGATGGGCCAAAATTGGTTTAGGTGAACTTTGAAACTGTATTGCAGCATATAGGTTTCAAAGAACCATAGTACAAAAACTGGTTAAGATGGTGGCAGATACAGTGTAATGTAAAGCTAAATAATAAAATGACTACATGAACAAGAACTCTAATTGGTTTAAAGGATCAGAGAAAATATAATAATTTACAACTTTTGACAAGCAGTGAGTGGTCTCATAGAGCACTGCAGGGATAATGCATTTTTGTAGGTCAACTATGAAATTATCATCACCCTTTGAAAAAAGCCAATAGTATTTTTCCATTGGCCTTTGGATAAATTGCAGAAAATAGACTGTGTGACCGCCAAAAGTTTATGATTCTTACATGTTATGTTAATCATGATATTCTTCAAATAAACATAACTTTCATGAATTTTAAGTCAAAATACAACAACTGCTGTTGTCCTATTTAGCCAAACTGTGTATATCTTAACTCTCTTGAGCTTGTGTCAGCCAGAGACCTTATTTTTAAGCATTTAACCAAAAACGAATTGACCTCGGGAAAATGGAATTAGAAATGCAAATATTATTTGCCGCATTGACCAACATAAAGCTGCTTGGTTCGAAAGTGACTTCGGTGACACTACACTGCAACACTATTGACAACAGACAAATCAAAATATCGCTAATGTGACCTTTTTTAGTCCCTTTGCACCAGTATTTCATATTTGGTGTCTTTATGGTCAAATTTGTTGAAGTGTTACTGAAAAACAGTTTGGAATATCAATGAGTTTCCATCCAAGTTTTAATCACTGAGTGCATTGCTGAAGAAATTCCCCAACATATCAAAAATGTTAAATACTTTATAATACAAAAATACAGTTTTTAATAACTTTTTGGCAGTGAAAGTCTCAATGAAATGGGACCACAAATTGGGCAATAGCCAATAGAATGTTATAAGTTTGAAAAGTATATTTGAAAGTTAAGGATTTGCATTTTGTTGACGCATTCTAAAGTGAAACCTCAATTAACAATCATTTTTATCAATAAGGAATTGATTGTATAGTGAAGCATGGAGATTACATACCAAAATAGAAACAAATTGTTGAATGAGAGGGGTTGAAAAATAAGTCTTGCTGAGATGGGGAAAATTTGGCAATTGTTTTTAAATAACACACTGATGAATTGCTCACAATGAGCCCTTTAATTACGATAATTAAATGTACATGTCTGTAAATATACATGTAACGGTTGGTGGTGCCAGAAGGTTTGAAATAAATCGCAAATCTGACATGATATATGAGACGCTCCTTAATAATCAGTGGCCAAATTTAACAATCCAGATTTAGGGGCTGCAAAAGATATCCATCCAGAAAATAAAAAGAGGGTAAGAAAATACGAGAGTATCAGACTCACCAACAACATAGAGCTCTGCCGAAGTGTGTGCAATGTTACAGCTGTTTCCTGCAATGCAGGTGTAGCTTCCAGTGTCTTCCATGCTGACGTCATGAATGACAAGAGAGCCGTTGGGCATCTTCTGGAATCTGAATAAGAAATAATCAAGGAGAGATTCCAGAAACAAGGAAATACTTCTTTATTTCTTCACTTTTTAACACCATGCCAGCATCAAGGCTATCTTCATGGAGATCTCTAAATAAATTATACAAGGTATACAATTAACAAAAGGTTATAAAAAGACATTTCATATGTACACTAGACAACAATTATAAAATACATTCAGGCGATACATTTTTAAATAAATCAGTTAAACACACCTTTAAACTTTAAACAAAACCGTTGTCTATTTACATTAAAAACAGTACAATCCGATAAAATATGCTTCACAGCCATTTTCGTTTGGTAAGTAAGACATGATGGTGGTTCTTCACCTTTTAATACATAGCCAGGTGTAAATCTTGTATGACCTATAAAGACACCTTGTAAAAACAACTTGGTCATACCTAGATTTAAAATTTGTATTTATTACACTAGGATTTGTTTCATATAGCTTATTTCCATGACATGTATACCATTCCCATTCCCTCCATTGCCACATGCCATTAATACAAGAGTGTAGGAAATATTTCTTTAAAATCTTCCAATGAACACACTTTAGTCTGAACTCAACAAAGTTGGAATTGTGATAATTCAGCTTTACCTGCTCTTGTCTGCCTCCAGAAATGTGTCTTTTTCTTCCACTGGATGAAGGGAGGAGGGTCTCCAGTGGCCTGACAGTGAAGTACTGCGGTGTGTCCCTGATATACTGTGGTATTCTCCGACTTGAGCTTAAACACCACATAAACTAAAGAATGGCAGAAGAAAGAAAATATAGAGACAGGAAGGTCAAGGGACATTTTCAATGAAAACAGAAATGTATGAATTAGTTTACTCAAACAATTGAATAATGTTTCTTGTTCATGTGGGTCAAGCAAACCCATCAGAAACACACTTTTTCTCCAGTACCTGCGACAGTGAGCTGGACGACGGCTCTGATCTCGCCCTGCTGGCTGTTGGAGGCGAGGCAGGTGTAGTTCCCGGCGTCCGCCCGCGTCACTGTGGTGAAATGCAGCGTGCCGCCCTTCTGCTCCACCCACGCAGGGACATCACTGCCGTCTGCAGGGGTGCCAGACAGACACACATTCACTACATCGTCTACTTTATCCAGAGCCAGATGGGACTACAGAAGTTGTTGGGGACATTTAAGTTGCGGAAACGGAAGTAACAATAGATGATTTGTTCTGTATTGTGACGTTCATCTGACAGAAATGGATTATTGAAAATAAAAAAAAACATAAATAAATAGGGCGGGACTTGGTTCTATGCATCAGTTTATGCATTGTTGATTCGATGTTGAGATGTAGACAAAAGCTCTCAAAAGCGGAATGTGAGCTATAAAAGGACCTTTTCACCAGATTTAGTTTTTTACTAAATTAGAAATAAAAATGAATAAATAAATGTATAAACAAAAATTTACCCTCTTGCAAAAAGAGCACAGTTTATAGTATAGTTTATTAGTTTATTGAGGCAAAAGTTATAGTTTTGGATTGTTAATGGTGAGAACTGGACCTTAAAATAAAGTGACTATACTTTTTGGACAATCAAATTGTTTTTAGTTTGACCACCGAGTGTATTCCAAAAAGTCGATTTTTGACAATATGGCTGACCTTGAAAGTTGGTTTTCAAGATCAATTAATTGAGTAATGAGTTACAATTTTCAGAATATCAGGCATTTGAAAATTTGTGAACTTAAAAACAAAATTACAAACACAAAAGTTTTTAAATAACTTTTGACAGGGACACTCAACTGTAATGTGACCAAAATTTGGGGAATAGCAAAGATTGCTATAAGCGTTTGAAAACTAGAATTGGGTTTGCATTTTATGCATTCTAAAGTTAAAGCATATTCAACACTCTTAACAATTGACAATAGTAGTCAGACTTGTCAGCCAGACCTGTCCTGGTCCAGCGGATGGTCGGGGTCTGTCGGCCCTTCGCTGAACACTGCAGATGTCCTTCCTTATTGAGCTCCAGGCACTGGTAGGCCTCGGCGTGAACTTCAGACGCTCTGAAACAGATATCGCAATAGCGAATGCTGATTAGAATTGCTCTGTAACACACAGCCTCGAGCTGCTTTTATTTATATTTATATATATATAGGTATTATAATCAGCCACCTTGGCATTCAGACAACCCACTACAAAACAACAGCCAAATTTAGAACTAAACGGCACAACAAATGTTCCTCACCAAGAACATACACCGCGCCTGGGCAGAAAGTTTCCCGCCTCCGTTTTGCTCTCACAGCTGTACAGGTGGCCATCGTACACCTCCACGTTATTTATACGCAATGTTCCATTAGAGAAGAGTTTGAAGCGAACATCCTGTACAAAAAAAAATATATAAGTTGCTGTGTCCCAATTTGCCTGCTTATACTATGCCCTATTAATGTGTACTCTTTTTGTGACGAAAAAGTACATACCTTTGAGTATGTAGCAGAATAACAGGCAAGCTTTGAGACATACTACTTCATCATAATTGCATACTTAACTAGTGCTGTCAAACGATTAATCACATCCAAAATAAAAGTTTTTGTTTACATAATATGTGTGTGTACTGTTTATATTTATTATGTATATATAAATACACACACACACACACGCTTGTATTTAAGACAAATATGTTTTTTGTATGTTAAATTTATATAATATAAATTATATGAATATATAAATTCATGTAAATATTTTCAAAACATACACTGCTTGTGTGTGTATTTATGTATACATAATAAATATACATATTACACACACATATTTACATTTACATTTATGCATTTAGCAGACGCTTTTATCCAAAGCGACTTACATTCAGGCTATACATTTTTTGTCAGTATGTGTGTTCCCTGGGAATCGAACCCACAACCTTTGCGCTGCTAATGCAATGCTCTAACCACTGAGCCACAGGAACACATATATTATATATATATTATGTAAACAAAACTTTTGTTTTGTATCACGGATAATCGGTTGACAGAACTCTCTTTAACGGATGCTCTGTTGCTTAGTTACATTCGGTCACTGTACTGTCAAACATCTTGTCACAGTTAACAAAATTCTCATTTCATTTCATTTCATTTCATTTGATCTGCCCATTGTGGGTCTTTCATACCGAGAACGCTGCTCATGTGTTTGCATAATGATGCATTTATAAGTTAACGACCAAACGCATCATTAAAAAGTTCACTGCTGCTGCAGATTACATATAATGTGGATGACATTAAATTAATATTTTTAATCAGGTTAGACATTGATTATTTATCACTCAAACCCCTTTTCTACCTTTCCATTGTGCATATCTGCCGTGTTTGTCATTTTTTAAACACTTTTTATGGGTGTTTGTAGTTCTAATCGTATCCTCGCCCACCGCACAATGTTGTTGTGGGCAATATTAGCCATTAGAGTGTGCATCCATGGGTATCCTAATGGGCACAGGTGGCTGCAGCCCAGGGTCCCGTACTAGCCCCTGAGTCTAGGGCTGCAACAACTTTCGATATCGATTATTGAATAAAATCGATGCTATGCAAATGTGCGCATGCTTGCTTCATTCATTCGTTTTACTTGAAGCGTAAAAAAAAAAAGACACCAAAAAAAACCTGGATATTTTATGCAATATAGAAATCCTGGCAAGGATGCGTCCCGTAAAAATGGTCACCTTATCTGTAACAAGCATATTACAAAGTTTTGTATACAAAACTAAATAAAGCTGCGTTAGCCCAGGGCCCTGCAAAGGCTTAACGTGGCACTGTGTGCATCTATCTGCACTTCGAATTTTAATCTCAAGTAGTAAACCATCCGGGAATCTTTGGCATACTTTTTTAAACATACTATGATTTGAGACATATTAATTCTATTTTCCAATACTATTTTGGACGGATAGTATGCGAATTGGAATGCAGCAACTGTGTGTGACAACATGATTACTACATTGATGTTTAGTTCACGATCGACTGTGCAGCAGGGGATCATCTTTCCCCAGTAAAAAAAAAAAAATCACCACATCCTGGTTTTCAGAGACATAAAAAGGTGCCTCTCACTCAGGACATGGTTAGAGATTGTGTTACGAATATGATAGCGGCATGCCATCATGGTCCCACTCACCTCTGCGCTGATTGGCTGCATGTTGCGGTACCATGTGACCTCGGGTTCAGGAGTGGCACGTGCTTGGCAGTGCAGGTATCCAGTGCGCCCCTCCTCCAGCTGACTGTCCACGGGTTTCTGGATCCACTCTGGTTTGGCTGAACACAGAGCAGATGTTTAGGATCACAGCAGCAATAATGGACAACAGTTTAAAAGACATTGCAGTTTTACAGCAGACATCTGGTGAAGGAATATTCTTTCTTTTTTTTTACTTAAACGTATCTTTGAGGGAAGTCAGTTCACTAAGCAACACACCTCCTACTATTTATGTAGGTAAATCTACAAGATACTAGCATCTGCTGGCATGACTTTGCACAGTGCTTGCATGGTTTAGCACATTACTAGCATGATTTTACACTGCTAACATGTTTAAGCATGCTATTAGCATGCTTTATAATGTTGCTAGATGATTTTACACTTTGCTAACACATTTTAGGATGTTGCTAACATGTTTTATAACATTACTAGCATTATTTTACACTCTGCTAGCATGTTTAGGATGTTGCTAACATGTTTTATAACATTACTAGCATAATTTTACACTGCTAGCACATTTCAGGATGTTGCTAACATGTCTTATAACACTACTAGCATGATTTTACACTGCTAGCACGTTTTAGATGTTGCTAACATGTCTTCTAACATTACTAGCATGATTTTACACTCTGCTAGCACGTTTTAGATGTTGCTAACATGTTTTATAACATCACTAGCATGATTTTACACTCTGCTAGCACGTTTTAGATGTTGCTAACATGTTTTATAACATTACTAGTAAGGCTGCACGATATATTGCATGCGATAGTCATGCGCATCTCGTCAGTAAAGACGGTTCTGTGATTAGCCGTAAATCTCCATCAGCTGTTTTCAAATGGAGCGGCATATCGTGCAGCCCTAATTACAAGCATGATTTTACAGTACTGAATTTGACAGAAAGGACTATTTATGCCAGATAGCACACAATAGAGCATTAGTTGCAGGCTGGTTTCAATCAAATAGGCCAAATTAATTTAATTAGTAGGTCAAAAATGCAAGACAATAATAATAAATTGTACTATTGTTTCAGTCCTTTAACTGTTCCATTAAACAACATCTCCACACCACCAAATAGGAGCTACTGCTCTTAAACCCTGCTGACATACTGATGTTGATATTATATCCAATCGTTCAACTCAGCTAAAAAACTAAATAGATATGGTTACTTCAGCTGAAAAGTCTCTAAGGAAGTTGTTTGACTAAGAATAGTAATTTATTTAAAATCCTGAAATGAACTTTTGTGTCACACTGAGAGACTTTCTGTCTTAGTGTTAGATCACCTACAGGACTTTAATTCATAAGACAGTATTGGTCATAATGAAGGAAAATTGCTGGAATGGGATATATTCAATAGAGGACAGTAGGGACGAAACACATGCTACTGAGTACATAAATGAAATGCTTCTGGGAACACAAGCTAGTTTTTGTGTGTTGTTGCGTTCTGAAATGCGTCACATACATATTGCATTCTTAAGCCCTATTCAGACGGGACTAGTTATCTAAACTACATTTGAGTTTGGATTCTTATCACCTGACGTCTGTGATGTTCATGTACCAATTTGGACGGGACTGATCATCTCCTTGTTTGTTACAGAGGTGGGAGGGTCTGTTTTGTACATCTGGGCGTCGCAGAGATCACATGCTCTGTATTCGTGCATTGCTTATAGTAATTCGGATTAATTACCATAGTATAAACACAGTTTTACTACAAATACCATGGTGAAGCTACGGATAGTATAGCAAAACCATGGTAAATGTGTGGTTACTTTAGTTGAACTGTTTTTTGTAGTAAACCATGAACCATCAGAAGTTCTGCAGGTGTTGTAAATAAACAAGCGAGGACAACAGCGAAAAAGCAGTTTCAATGCCTCGCATATTAATAACGGCTCCCTGATGCCCGCGTTTTATATACAGTATAATTACCCGACGATATAACTGCGAGAGAAAGTATTGAAATATATATTTTCCTCCCTGTGTTTCCTTCTTGCTGGTGAGTGGCACTGTGAAACAGCCAATCAGAGCAGAGCTCAACATTAAGGAGTGCTGTGAAACAGCCAATCAGAGCAGAGCTCAACATTAAGCAGCACTGTGAAACAAGCCAATCAGAGCAGAGCTCATTATTATTCATGACCCTGCCAAATAAGCCAATAACAGACCGTTTCATTCTAAGGAGAAATCCTAGGGTTATAAATGGACATGTAAAATCGTTTCTGGAGATTTTTTGCCCTTACCTAAGCCACATAGCTTGTAGATACCAGAGAACAATTTAAAATACTGTATCAATGCATTCTATGGCACCTTTAACAGTTTACATTATCAGGCTCTTGATTTTATTATTGTTATTTAAAAAAGAAAATTTGCCGGGAGGCAAACATATAAAAACGTAAAACAAAAACAAGTTATTAAAAAAACGAGTGTCTACATTACTTCATCTTGGCCAAAACACACAAAGAAACGTGCTGAGTTGTGAAAAAATATCATCTGCAATAACAGACATTTGCATCCGAAAAACAGAAGGTAATTTGCTCTGGAATTATTACAGAGGTTGTGTAAGAAAAACGACCCCCTGTAAAACTAGTCCTGTCCGAATAGGGCTTTAGGCCACATTTACACTTCAGTATATACTATGCACTTGGCAACCCAAAACCCAGAGTAGCTGAACTGACAAGTTGCCAGGTATGTGAAACAAACCCAGCCCCAATTGCTATAGCCCAAATCTAACCCAATCTAGTTTTACATAGTTTCCTCCTTTGAAATATTGGGGAGAAGCGATCGCTTTAACCTGTGGACCACAAAACAGTGCAAAAATCAGTGCAGCAGCAGTGCAAAAGTACTTGGCAACACTGTGTACAGATCCGATTCATATCAGATTTATTTCCACATGTGAATGAGGCCTGAGTGAGACTGATCTGAGAATATTGCAATCCATGTGCTTTTGTCCTGCTTATGCAGTAGTGGGTCTTATCCGATCTGTGTCACATGGGAGGAAAAAAATTGGAACTGGCTCATGTAATGAAATGCAGCCTAATGCTGTATAAGTGCAAACTCTGGACAGAAATCCCTTTCAGGCATAGCTACACTTTGAAGAGCTGAGAAAATGAGTTAACTTAATCCCATTTGAAGGAAACTCTGATACCCTTTAATGCACATTATGCACATTTGCAATGTTTCTGACCTAAGACTTACTTGCCACAGTGACAGTTAACTCTTGTTTCTTCTGTCCCGCCTTATTTTGTGCAACACACGTGTAGGTTCCCGAGTCTTCACCACGAGTGGGGCTGAAGATCAGGTCTAGTCCATGCTGGTACACTCTGCCCTCGGCTGGAACTCGCTGTTCAGCATGTTCCCACCAAACTTCTGGCTCGGGGTGGCCATGGGGTGCTCGACACGTCACCCGCTCCAGAGAGTCTGAGGTGAACACTCTGGACTGTTTAGGCATCATGTCCTCGATTTCTGAGGAGAAAGAGTGACAAGAAACAGGTTTGAGAGCAAAGCATGGAAACATGTAATGTGAGGTATCAAAAGGGCTCCAAACAGTTAATCTGAGCATCTGAGCTGTGCGAGCCGCTCTGTCGTGTAAAAGCACCCATGCAGGTGCCGTAAACAGAAAGGGATTAAATGAGCTTCGTCACTGAAGCTGCAGATAATAACTCTAGAGATACACTTCATCAGGAACTCAAAGTTCACCAGTATGTACCAAGCATAAAAACTATTTGAGTGAGATGCAATGGAATCTCTATAAAGGTTAAATAGTTGGGAATTGAACGATTCGGAATCTGATTTCAAACTTGATGATGTTAGTATATTTTATTTTATTTAATAAATCAATCACGGGACAAGAATTTTGTTGCATGTCATTAAAAAATATGTAATTAAAAAGGTTGGTCATGCTTTATTTTAATGTCCAATTCTCGCTACTAACAAATCATTAACTATGACTTTTGCCTCAAACTCCTAATTTGCTGCTTATTAATAGTTAGCAAGGTAGTTTTTAAGTTTAGGTATTGGGTAGGATTAGGCATGTAGAATATGGTCATGCATAATATGTGCTTTATAACTACTATTAAACAGCCAATATGTTAATAATAGGCATGTTAATAAGCAACTACTTAAAAGTGGGAATTGGTCCCTAAACTAAAGTGTTACCAAAAGTTTGTTTTCTTTTCTGAAAAAATTGCGGCTATACAACTTTTTGTCCAATAAATGTATTTCTAATATGAAAATGCACCTAGAACTACCCGGTTCTTATAAGCAATAACAAGGAGCAAATCATAGTTCATGCTGTAATGCAAACAAAGGATTACTATTGGCTGGTAAAAAAAAAAACTTGGATATGTCTAGCTCCTACATCACTGCATTTCTAACCGCACATGAATATGTCTGAGATTGTTACCTGCAATTCGCAGTGAGGCCTCAAGAGACACGGGGGGGCCACGGGGCCCTTGAGCCACACATTTATACAGGCCTGTGTTTCGCTGCTTCACCTGAGTGATGAAGAGGGATCCATTGCTCAAAATAAAGATGCTGTAGGAAAGATAGAGGTAAATGGTCAAATGAGTGCTCATTCGCAGTGTAATGATAACTGTAAAGAATTCAAAAATTAATGTCAACAAATGACACATTTCTCATTTAGCAAATTAATTCGATGTATACTTCCAAATTCTTCTATCCTTTGTTAAGTCACATGATTTAAATCGAAAATTTCAAACCAGAAAAATTTTACTAGAAAAGAACTCAAACTTTATTAAGAAGTGCACAAATTTCTTCTAATTGCTCTCAAACTGAATTAACATGTAGTACCGGCTCTTGTTGGCCAGCAGCTCGTTCTCATAGTACCACTCAACGGTAGGCTGTGGTTCGGCTGTGAACTGACAGTGGAAAAGTGCTTCCTCATTCTTAATGACAACCAAATCTTCTGGCTTCACCACCGGTTGAGGAAAACTCTTATCTACAGAGATAAATAAATACCATTTATTACTTAACGGGAACATAAAAGTTAAATGACAGGTTCTCAAAGAAACAAAAAGAAGAGATGCACCAAATAATTTTTTTTGGCCGAAGCCAAACAAAATGAAACACTGGGCCGAAGGACGCAGAGCCGATCCTCTCTATACGCAGAATACGCAAGCTGCGTAGGGCCCCCGAAACACCAGGGGGCTCCTTACTCTCAAAGATGATTTCATTTTAGATTTGTTTTGAATTTGGTCAACGGCTATGAAAACATGAATGATAATTTATTGTAATGCGGTGCTAGCCTGTCTCGCTTTCTACGTAAAAATCAGTCAAATCATGTAACGTGAATGTCGTAAAGTCTCTTGCTCGAGACTAATACAACGAGTTGAAAGCACAAAGCACAATTTTACTTAAAATAAAAAAGTTAGTAAAATAATGTTTTTGGCCATTTTGAGACCCCCTTCTTGAATCAGTTATGTATTTTTACTGTACAAATAAAATCAGCCTTGCTGAGCAGAAGAGACTTCTTTTAAAACATTATAATATATTACAGATAAAAATTTGAACACTATGTATGAATGTTATAATAACTGTTTTAATATAGCTGTTGTATTGTTGTTATCATTATTGGTCTTTTTATTAAATTTTACAGAACAACTAAAATTACAATACAAAAATGTATGAATGTTGAAGGAGCTTTTATTTTGGCAGAAACCCTGCAGGAAGACCTCAGTAATTTCTGTTGACAACAGCAGATTTATAAATTATTCTCATTACGAATTTGGAAGATGTTTGTCGCAAGTATCACATTGTCACATCCATGCCTTGTAAAACTTTATAAAAGTGTTACTGAGCAACTGACGAGTTTCAGCACAGAATTTCCTCGCACTTTGAACCCTGGCGCCGAGAGCTTGTGCAACGCTGTTTGAATAGTTTCTGCGTGTATTAAAAAAACATTACATTTTGCCGTTTATTTACTAATTGTTTGAGGCCATTTTGTGATTTCAATCATCATACAGTAAAAAGCAACTACCACTTTCATCTTCTCATCGGAGACATGCGATGCAGCACTAAACAGTCTCTCGCTGTCGGTGCTTGTAATGAATTTAGTGTCTTTCTCTGACAGTTTTAAATATTTCCACACTGCTGAAAGGTTTGCTGCAGTAGCGCAACTCTATTTGATCATGTCTCATCATTGTTCGGTACCATTTATTATAGTTTTTTTGCTTATTTGGCCAAACACAGAAATAGCTTCTTTTTATATTTTCGGCCGAATAATTTGCATTGCCAAACATTCGGTGCATCCCTACAAAAAAAAAAAAACACTTGTGGTTTAACACATCTAAACACACAATAAGAAACACACACCTATGATGTTGAGGGTGAAGTTGTTATTGCTGCAGACGTTGACCGCTGCATTTTTTGTACAGCAGTAGTAGACTCCATTGTCGTCAGGACTGGCGTTCGGCAGTGTAAGCGTTCGGTCTTTGTTGTTGATTTTGTAGTTCTTATCTGATAGTTGTGTTCCATCTTTGTGCCAGCGATTGGTTGGCCTGTTGATTCAGTCAGGAGCATGGTTATAAAAGCTGAGAAAACTGAATGAGATGTTTCTCCAGATCAGTGGTAACCAACCCTATTCCAGGAGAGCTACCGACCAGCAGAGTTTAGTCAACTCCGGCTCTCCGTCAAACTGACCAAACTCACCTCCTTGTAGCTTTCTAGTAATCCTGAAGACCTTGATTAGCTGGATCAGGTGTGTTTGATTAGGGTTAGAGCTGAACTCTGCAGGACAGTAAGGCTGCATCCGAAAACTTAGGCAGCTGACTTGCTGCCTCGCTGCCTTATGAGGAAATTACTTTGCAGGCAGCATTTTTGCACGAAGGCACCTCACAAAACTGATTTCGGACAGGCTTCTGAGGCAGCGTAATGGTTTAATGATCTACAACAAAATATAACTAGTTTAGGTGATAACTGAACGAATATTTAATTACTATAATACCAATTTCTCGCCAGAATTGTGAGGATATCAAAGGCAGCGAAGGAAAGATCTACGCTGCCTTCAAAAATCGATCAGAAGGCATCTCATGAGACGGGAAGTGAAGCTAACTTTGTATTCGGACATGCCTTGATGCCTTCCTACCTTGGAATGTGTCCTCCCAAGGCAGCATTTTTCAGTTTTCGGATGCAGCCTAAATATCAAGAGTTGTCTACCCCTATTTTATCAGTAAATCGAGGTCTCCAGGATCACTTGAAAATAACAGGAAGGAGTTTGGAGAAGAGCTATTGAAGTCTTCAGAAAGATTGTTGTGCAGAAGCACTTAAGGTTACTTACAATTAAATGAAGTTTAGAAATGATGTTTATAAACCAAGTTCGGGAGGAGCACGTCAGATACACAGCCTAATTAACACGGGTGGTACACAATAATGCATTACTAGGTAATCAACCCTCAGACATAAATACAGCTGTCTTACCTCCATCTAGTTGACGGTTAAGCAGCATTCGGTAGCACCATTTGCCATTGCATCACAGACCCAACATTTCCGTCCAAACAACGAGACCCATGCTGGGGATTTTTCGTAGCCTCCGGTCAATCTGCCGGCCACAGGATCGTCTATTTGAATTTTTTATTTTTACCAGACACGGACGCCGAGCTCCGGGCTTCGTCACGACCGCTGACCTCCGCTCAACCAGTCACACACTCTCCACCGCCGGCCGGAGGTCGCAGCAGCAGGCCTTCAACGAGCCTGGGCCACGCCCCAGTTTTCACCGCAGCAAAGCCCCACTCGCTTCCCGCATCGGCTCCTCAGCCTTCACCGCGGCTCTCCCAGCTGCAGCACAAGTATGCAGCCGGGCCTCTAGCTTCTAGTTTCAGATGTTAACGAGGCGGCCTCCGTTAGCATGCAACCACCAATGTTGCCAATAATTATCAGGAAAAAGCTCCAAAGGCAGGTATGTGTTGATAAAAGTCGTTAAAAGACCTCGCAAAGACATTGGATGTTAATGCCACCATGTTACCACGACACCATGCCCAGAATACACACCGAACGTACTTAAACCCCGTATTTTTACCAGCATTTAATTGGCATAAATTCCTTAGATAAGCTGGATGAGACAAATGCGTTTTGCAAATACAATCTTGATCACCGCGGACCAACAGTAAATATGAACGTGCACGACTTATTCTCATTCGACCTGTGTTATATTAATGTTTCGTTTTTGACCTAAATCATAGAGACACTGACATTGATTTGCATATGCATTTCAGAGGGCTAAATAGATCCCCTTCACAACAGATTTAGTTCCCAAACAACTGTCAGTTTTAACCCAAATATGAATTTCAGTTACGTAATTAAACCAAAATTCGACAGTAATAAATTATCTTGCAGCATCAGTTGCTCACGCACCCCCAAGATCTCACAGTTCTCTGTCGTGTATTTCAGTTCACCGGAGACATCACTCTAAATCGATCATTCGAATCAGTGAGTTGTCAACTCGAGAACAGCTGCTATCGGATCATTCCAACTTGCGAAGGAAGCGTTGGAGCAATTTGCGAACCAATTTTACAGGTTCATTAATAACATTTTTTTTAAAAAAGCGTGTTCATGAATCAGACACCGCTCCCGCGTCCCAGAGTACATTATTAAGGAGTAACATTACGTTTCACGATACGTAGAGAAGTAAAAAGTACAATCTTTGGAACACAGTAAAGTTACTAAATAAACGACTCCAGAAGTACAGATATTCGAAAAATGTACTTTAGTACGGTAGTGAAGTAAAGCTACTTCGTTACTGACCACCACCGGCCCTGCTAAATGTCACAACCATTTTTCCATGGCCTACAGCCGCAGCTCGAAGCTGCCTCCGCTTGCAACACAGCCCCACACATCTCAGTTTTTTTCCTTCTGCTATGAATAACCCTCTTTTTCCTTTACAGTGGCTTCCAGCTCCCGTAGCAGACACTAGCGTGAGGCTACCTCCATTAGCAGAGCAGGCTACGATAGCTCTTCAGGACCCCCTTCCTGTGGCCTACAGCTACGGCAGTCAAAGCAAGCGCAACGCTGCCTTCGCTCACAACACAGACCCACACATCTCTTTTCTCGTTCTGCTTTCTCTCTTGCGCTTCTATCAATTTCCCACTCCAAGATCCAGAGGCCGTCGTTCAGCGTGATACTGCCCTTCGCTCTCTACTTTATTTAACATCACCATATTCTCTTTTACAGCAACACCACTGCTCGACCCACCAAATGCTGTTGCCTCGGTGTCACCGCTAGGGCATACAACATCCGAGCACCGATCCGGCAGGTGCAGACATAGACTCCTACCCCTCATCCAAGGCCGTCACCAAGGACTAATTGGGTAACGGACGTATTGCAGGCCGCAGGCCATTATAATCGTTTAAAATATTAAAAGTAACACATGGTTAAGTAAAAAAAAAAAAAACTTTGTAATGGATTCTAAAATAGTATAGCTTGCAATGCAAGCAAGTAGCTGATGATAAAAGGAACAGAGAAACATAACAAACAAGAGTGCTTTCAGTATTTAAGATTATCCGAATGCTTTCCATCCAAGAACCGTGAGTGATTTTTCTCCATCTTTACCGTGACACCAAAGACAGTGGGAGATCTATTAAGCTGCTTCTACGCACGGATCTCTGTTGAAATGGAAGTTACGTGGTTTATCAAGTCCGTATTTAATCCGCTAAGACATAACTGCCTGTGTTTACATTAATTTTGCATCATAAAACCATTTTGAGATGCAAGAACATTAAACCCCTTACACAGAGTCGTGCACAGCCGCATGCGCGAGCAGTCTACACAATCAGTGTAGACAAATCACAAAAGTGTGACTCAATTCTCTCCCTGTATCGAGTTTGGCAGCTCTAACTGCCTGTCGAGAGCATAACACGATGCTTTGTACTCGCTCATGTTTCCTGACAAAATACCAGCATTGTATGCGGCAGTGCGATGGTTAACCGCATCACGGATTGTTCTGTCCACCCACGGTTTTTGATTAGAGAATGTCCTTATTGTTACCGTTTTAGTGGCTTCCTCAGTTAGCGTGTTGACAAAGCTTAATGCTACATCCGTGAATTCGCTGATGTCAGATGAACTCGCCCGGAACATGTCCCAGTCGACGTCATCAAGAGCCGCCTGTAGCATAGCTTCAGAGTGGGAGGACCAGCGCATCACTTCCCTCTCCACCGGGGGTTCCTGAACGATCCTTTGTTTATATTCCGGTGTGAGGAAAATGGCGGCATGGTCCGATTTGCCAAAAGCCGGCAGGGAACGAGCTTTGTAGGCATTCTTAAACTGAGTGTAGCAATGATCCAGTGTATTCGGTCCTCTAGTAGGACAGGATACATGTTGGTGAAAGTTCGGCATGACCTTCTTGAGGTTGGCTTTGTTAAAGTCCCCCGCGATGATAGAGGCAGTGTCAGGGTGTTTATTGATGTAGCTGCTGAGCTCATTGTGGAGTTTGGACAAAGCCAAGCTAGTGTCTGCCTGTGGTGGAATGTAAACGGCAGTAATGACGATTGATGAAAACTCCCGGGGCAGATAGAATGGGCGGCAGATAATGGAGAGATGTTCCAGATGAGGCGATCAGGAACGCGACAGAATGGAGATATTCCTGGGGTCACACCATTTTTAATTCAGAGTAAACCATGGCTTCTTTGGGTTTATTGCTTTAGTATGCGAGCACAGAATTTTTGGGAATATTAGATGTGATATTTGGGATATCACAATGAATGAATGTTTGGCCAGTGAACTGCAACTGTGATTTAAGGACTGGGAAAGGCATTGATGCAATCGCAAATCGAGAAATCATTCAGCATCGATTCTGAGATTTTCTGAATGCGTCGCGATTCTTTCTCAAGTCGATTCTGAGATAAGTTTTGAACAGCAGATGGCGCTGCATACTTTAGAAACAGCCGTACTCTGCTTGTTTCCAAATCCTTACACACACTTGATCCTAAAATAATCATTCATAAAATTTTAAAAGGCTGAGGTGAATTACAAGGGTGTCCACACTGCGCTGTGTTTACATTAATCTCGCGTCATAAAGTAATTCTGAGCTGAGGTGAAATTACAGACTCAGCCAAATGCTCAAGTGCTCTTCAGCACTCTTCTTCATGAGCATTTGAGTGTGTGGATAAAAACTACATTATAGCGCCATCTGCTGCTAAAATCTAAGCTCAGAATTGATTCCAGAAAGAATTGTGATGCATTCGGAAGATCTCAGAATCAATTCTGCATAGATTTATCGCCGCAGCCCTACTAAACGTGCTTAACAAAATCTCAAATGGATAATTTACCTTCAAATTCTGCCTCATTTAATAGGACACTTTATTCTGGTTGCTGCATTAAGTCACACGCCTCTTATGCCAAGGGTATACAAACCAGTCCCTGAAGAGCCAATATCATGCAGAATTTAGCTGAAACCTGCCCCAACACACCAGCCTGCAGGTTTCTAGTAATCTGGAAGACCTTGATTAGCTTATTCAGATGTTTTTAATTAGGATTGGAGCTAAACTCTGCATGATAGTGACTAGTCAGTAGCAGGAATGGACACAATGTGCCTTCAACAGAAAGTATAATTGCACATAGTTCACAAACATTCTTGTCCATCAACAAAAGAAAAAAGGTCCATTAGGTGTCCATAGAGACAAGGATTAGGCAAACCTGTTCTTGATTGCCACAGTTTGGCAGAGTTTAGCCCCAACCCTAATTAAACACACCTGAACAAGCTAAAGCAGGTCTTCAGATTTTCTAGAAATCTAGAAGTGTGCTGGAGCTGGTTAGAGCTAAATTCGGCAGGATGTTGGCCCTCCTAGAATACAATAGTCAGTGGTTCTCAAACTGGTGACGGATGTGTCAGACTGTGTCTCTCCGTGTCTTGTGTTTCCCCTCCTCTCGTGCCCATATTTGGTTAGTTCCTGTTCCTGTCCTCATTTGTGATTATCAGTTCCCAGCCCTGTGTCTTTAATTAATTAGTCCCCAGCCCTGTGTTATTAATTTTCTAGTTTAGTCTCCCCTTTAAGAGCCCTGTGTTTCCCTGCCTCTGTGTGGAGTCTAATCGTCCTTGTGGTGCGTGTACATGTCTCCAGCGATCTCTGTATTCTAATAAAGTGTTTAAGAGAAGTTCTTCGCCTCCTCGTTCCTGGCTCTCCCGTGCAGCACCGTGACAGAAGACTCCACCTAAACAAAGTAGCGGCGCTCCTTCTCCCTCGTATTGTTTTCCCGTTTTTAAAAGTTTTTGTTTACCTTTTCCCTCCTTCGCCGATGGAGTTCGCCGCGGCGTCCTTGCCTTATCCGCGGACCTCCCATTCGTGGAGTACACCGCAGAATTCTGCGGGCTCGCTGATGTCAAAACTCCATGACGTGGCCATCCTCCATTTGTTTCGCTCGGGGCCTGCCACCATCACCCATGGATCTCCCAGACACCACGGATTGGGTTAGAGAGAAGGTATCTACCGTGTCTGGGAAGTTTCGGTCCCAGTCGAAGCCAGCCCTCTGTTGCTTCTGCTGGCCCGCCCAGCTCACCTTCGCCTCCGCTGGCTACGTCCAGTTCGGCACTTCCGAGCACCCCGAAGTTTCTCGCTTCCCAAAGCGCCCGAGAGTCTGCGCTTCGAGCACCACCGAGATTCAGCGCTTCCAGCGCCCCGAGTCCGCGCCCAGGCGCCCCCAAGAGTTGGTCCCGTCCAGCTCACCTTCCTCGCCGCCACGTCCAGTTCGGCGCTTCCAGCGCCCAGATTCTGCGCTTCGAGCGCCCGAGTCCAGCGCTTCCCGGCGCCCAGTCCGCGCTGAGCACCCCGAGTCCGGCGCTTCCCGAGCACCCGAGTCCGGCTTCCAGAGCGCCCCCGAGAGTTGGTCCCGTCCAGCTCACCTTTGCCTCCGCTGGCCCCGCCCAGCTCACCTTCATTGAAATTTTGAAAGCTAAACAAGATTATAAAGTAAAACAGGAAGACAAGTGGCTGCAAATAATTCTGGTTCAGCCTGGGCGAGTATGCAAAGTATAGAAGGCCTTAATAACTCAAACAGCAGCACTCATATTATGTTGGATGGTTTTAATTCTGACTTTGAATTTGAAAATGTTTTAATTCGTTTTTATTGTCGTTTTGATCATTTTGATTTGAGCAAAGAAGTTCAGGAAATTAGTTATAACCTTTTGGATACTTTCAACATTGATCTTCAGGATGTTGAAAAGGCTTTTAATTCAGTAAAGGTGAACAAAAGCCCTGGACCTGATAGTATGTGTGGCCAGTTACTTAAATAATGTGCAAAAGACCTATGTCCTGTATTTCATGATATTTATAACAAGTCACTACAGACACAACATGTACCTAACATGTACATGTACATAATCTCTGGAAAGATGCAGTGGTTGTCCCAGTTCAAAAATGTAGTCATCCTAAAATTGTTAATGATTTTAGGCCGGTCGCTCTAATTTCAGTTTTAATGAAGATTTTTGAGAAATTAGTCATGTCTGAGATCTTGAGGCAGATTGAATATGCTCTGGATCCCATGCAATTTGCATATAGGCCTCATAGAGGAGTGAAGGATGCTACAGTCACATTGCTTAACTTGCTTTTTAGACATTTGGATGGGAATGAGACACATGCTAGACTTTTATTTATAGACTTTTCTTCGGCTTTTAATACAATTCAACCCCACATTTTAACCAGAAGGCTTTTAGAACAGTTTGAGTTAAGTAATAACCTGGTAGGTTGGATTCTTGATTTTTTAACAAATAGGACAAAGAGAGTGAGGGTCAATGGTTTTTTGTCTGATCGGAAAAGCTCTTCTACTGGGTCTCCTCAAGGGTGTGTCCTGTCACCTTTGTTATTTGTTCTTTACACATATATGTGTCAGAGCAGCTATGATAATAGAACCATCATAAAATATGAAGATGATTTGGTTATTGTTAGTCTGCTTCAGGAGGATGAGATTAGCCATGGCCCAGTAGTCAATGACTTTGTTCACTGGTGTGAGAAATCCTACCTTCGGCTTAATATATCAAAGAATAAAGATATGCTCATTGATTTTAGGAGGAAGATTTGCATGAACAAAGCTACTTTAATCAAAGGCCAGACTATCGAGTACGTGCAATCTTACAAATACCTTGGTACTATTGTTGATGATAAATTGAATGTCGAAGCTAATTGTGCAGCTATGTGTAAAAAAGGTTACCAGAACTTGTATTGTTTGAGGAAATTATCACACTTTGTGCGACCGAACGTTAATTACCATGTTTTATCATGCTTTTATTGAATCAGTTTTGTCTTTTGTTTGGTCAAACATCTTTAAAAGCGAGAAATTCTCTAAACCAGATAGTTATATGGTCTAGTCGATTGGTGGATAAGTCACAGTTGTATACAACATCGTTGTATACCAGACAGTAGCAACGAATGGCTACTTCTATTTTAAATGATGACTCCCACCCTTTGCACAGTGAGTTTCAGGTCTCGGGGCCTTCATCCCGAGAGTCCGCGCTTCCTGAGTGCCCCCGAGAGTCTGCGCTTCCAGAGCGCCCCCGAGAGTTTGCGCTGCCAGAGCACCCCCGAGAGTTTGCGCTGCCAGAGCGCCCTCGAGACGCTGCACTTCCCGAGGGTCCTCCAGTGCCGGCCTCGCCAGGGTCCTCCAGCACCTGCTCCGTCCAGCTATCCAGGGCCCCTGCTGGTTCTGTCCAGCTCTCCTGAGCCCCTGATGGTTCCGTCCGGCTCCCCAGAGCCCCTGCGACCACGCCTCCTGGCGCCGAGCCCCTAGCGACCACGCCTCCAGAGCGCCCCCCGGCGTCCGCACCTGGGTTTCCCCAATAAATTTTTTTTTTTGGGAGGGGCGGGCTACCCGCCATGGAGGCCGCCCGAGCTCCCTGCTCCGCCATGGCCTCCTGAGTCCCCGGATCCACCATGGCCACCCGAGCTCCATGATCCGCCATGGCCTCCTGAGTCCCCCGCTCCGCCATGGCCGCCCGAGTCCCCTGACCCGCCATGGCTCCCAGAACGGGCGCCGCCCCCTGGAGGCCTCCTGTACTGTCCTGCCTCCGTGTCCCTTGAGGCCTCCAGAGCGCCCAACCCCCCTCCCCGTTGGATGGTGTACGGTGCGGGACGCACCGTTCGGGAGGGGAGTAATGTCAGTAGTGTCTCTCCGTGTCTTGTGTTTCCCCTCCTCTCGTGCCCATATTTGGTTAGTTCCTGTTCCTGTCCTCATTAGTGATTATCAGTTCCCAGCCCTGTGTCTTTAGTTAATTAGTCCCAGCCCTGTGTTATTAATTTTCTAGTTTAGTCTCCCCTTTAAGAGCCCTGTGTTTCCCTGCCTTTGTGTGGAGTCTAATCGTCCTTGTGGTGCGTGTACATGTCTCCAGCGATCTCTGTATTCTAATAAAGTGTTTAAGAGAAGTTCTTCGCCTCCTCGTTCCTGGCTCCCCCGTGCAGCACCGTGACAGGATGGGGGTACGTGAACAAAATGCTGAGAATTCGCTTTCATTTCATTCTTCCCCAACTTAAAGTAACATTAAAACCAGCGTAAATGAGTACACCCCCTTTGAAAAGTAACATTTTAAACAATATCTCAATGAACACAAAAACATTTTCCAAAATGTTGACAAGACTAAGTTTTATATAACATCTGTTTAACTTATAACATGAAAGTAAGGTTAATAATATAACTCAGAGAACAAAATTTTCAGTTTTACTCAAATTAGGGTGATGCAAAAATGAGTACACCCCAGTGAAAGTCTCTGGAGCAAAGCTAAATTTTAGACTACAAATGTCTAATTTAACAGGAATTCAATCACAGGTGAGTCTAATTATTCATTACACAGGTGACAGTTGACTATAAAAGGGTGTTACTTAAAGAAAACCCCTTCCCATTTCATGCTGTCAGCAATGGCACCACATGGAAGAGAAATGTCACAAGACCTGAGAAAGAAAATAATTTATTTACACAAGAAAGGTGAAGGCTACAAGAAGATCAGCAAAGCTTTACTTATCAGTCAGAATACTGTAGCAAAAGTGGTACAAACATTTACAAAAGATGGAACTGCAACCATCTCACAGAGACGTCCAGGTCGTCCACGGAAGTTAACACCTCGACAGGAGCGTCTTCTGATGAGAAGGGTTGAAGAAAATTGACATGTAAGTTCACTGCAGTTATCTAAAGAAGTAGAAAGCCAAACTGGGGTGACTATTTCCCATGACGCAATACGGCGTACACTGCAGAGGAATGGCATGCATGGGTGCCGTCCACGAAATAAGCCTCTCCTAAAGCCCAGGGCCCATGCTGACAAAGATGAAGACTACTGGGACTCTATACTCTGGAGTGATGAGACCAAGATAAATGTTTTTGGAACTGATGGCTTCAAAACTGTATGGCGTCGCAAAGGTGAGGAATACAAAAAAAAATGCATGGTGCCTACAGTGAAACACGGTGGTGGCAGTATCCTTTTATGTGGGGCTGCATGAGTGCTGCTGGTGTCGGTGAGCTGCATTTCATTGATGGCAGCATGAATTCACAAATGTACTGCTCTATACTGAAAGAGAAGATGCTACCATCACTCCGTGCCTCTTGGTCATCGTGCACTTTTCCAACATGTATTCCACCACATCTAAGGCCACTGTTGGATTTCTGAAGAAGAACAGGGTGAAAGTGATTCAGTGGCCAAGTATGTCTCCTGATTTGAACCCAATCGAACACCTTTGAGGAATTCTGAAGAGACAAGTTGAGCATCACTCTCCATCCAGCATCCAATCTCTAAAAGAGTTCATTCTTGAAGAATGGAAGAAGATATATCTGGCAAAATGTCGCCAACTTGTTCATTCCATGCCTGGAAGACTTGGTGCTGTCATTAAAAATCATGGAGGCCATACAAAGTACTAGATTTAGTAGTTTTTGTTGTGGGGTGTACTCATTTTTGCATCACCCTAATTTGAGTAAAACTGAAAAATGTGTAATCTAAGTTATATTATTAACCTTACTTTCATGTTATAAGTTAAACAGATGTTATATTAAACTTAGTCATTTTGGAAATGGTTTTTGTGTTCATTGAGATATTGTTTAAAATTTTACTTTTCAAAGAGGGTGTACTCATTTACGCTGAGCACTGTATTTCTGACAAGCAAAATACCACTTCTGATATAAAAAAGGAAAATCTGAGTGCTGTAAACTGTCAAATGACCTCATCTTTTGCTGCTTTAGCAAATCGCGCTGCTGTTCATTGTATCTTCAAAGTAGATTTGTAGTACTTCTAGCATGAAGAACAAATATTGACAAGGACTATAGGGTACATAGAGATCGATTTAAGGAACTCTTCGATACAGAAAAATACCCTGTGCGAGTTATTGTTTTTCATCTGTGAAATACGACCAAGAATGGAATTTCTCCCTGAATATTCAAACGATTGAAATGGTGACATTTATTTTATATAATAGTTCAACAAAAAAGGTAATGTTAAGTGAACATTTTACATTTGAAATGTAGCCTACATTTTAAACACAATATTGACAATTATTGTTTGTTACATTTTACAAAGAAATAATGTTTCCAACAAAATCCACGACAGAACTAGTGTGCATCTCCAAGCAAGCAGGTGTTTCTTAGTAAAGGAATCTTCAGCTTTGAGCGATTCAGAGAGTCGGTGATTAATAACCCATTCATAACTACAGCCATTGCTTCGTTACTGAATTAATGAATTAATGAATGACATGATGCCTCGCTCATTAAGACAGTAACTTGCCGCCACCGCCAAGTTTCACTTCGTTTTCCATCCTTTATTGCTTTATTTATAATATTAAAAATACACTTAATGGCATGTTAAGAATATGACAAAATATGATATACAATTAATAATAAGGCTACAAAAACTTTGCCTTCCTAAAGGTTAAAATGCACCTGTAAATCAATTTAAGGAGGCAAATATTGTCCCTTAAATGGAAAAGATGTGACTGCAGTCTAAGCGGGGGTACTCAGAAACGCCCCAGGGGGTTCACCACTGTAAAAAGTTTGAGAACCACTGCAATAGAGAATACAATATTGTGCTAGATGTTAACTGGACCTTAACGACAAGAACGCAAGGAATACTTGCTCTGCATTATGAACTGCATGTGAAATAGAGCTTGTGTAGCTAAATGCCCTAGCATCCACAGCTAGTTTCTGATCTAAGGCTAGGAATCAGACATGCAGTTCCTCACCGTGGGTGTCCGTCTATGTTGCAGCGTAGCACAACTTGTGAAGAGCTCTGAATCTCTGCCTCCGATTCTGGACTCTTCAGACTCACCATGCCACTTTCCAACCCTGTAAGACAAGACACGTTAAAGACTAACAGCTTGATGATCAGGAGATGGCTGAAACCCTTGTTGAAACTCTCGGCGCTCATTATCAAAAACAAACTCCCCCATTCACACCATCTGGTCATGCTTTGCGCCCACCGCAAAAACAGGCTTCTCCATTCAGTTGACCTTACTTGTTATCTCACAAGCAGCCGGACGCTGCATTTCAACCAATTAATCTTGGCATTGGGCATAAAGGGTGCTTTGTCTGACTTCCACTTGCTGGCTCAAAATAACCTTCTCTCACGCGGTCGTTGTTTAGCTTGCTGCAGTCTCAAAGGGGTGAAATGGGATGGCTGGGAAGAGCCAATGATTCACATGTGTTTTTACATGCCGGGAAGAGCATTTGCAAGTGGCAGCAAACACAGAGAGTTTAACTAACTTTTTAAAGGGTTAGTTCACGCAAAAAATTTATTAGCCATTGATTCACTGTCGAGGCATCCTAGGTATATACGGCTTTCTTCTTTCAGATGAATCTAATCGGAGTTATATAAAAAAATTGTCCTGGCTGTCGGCGCCAATAGCCTCGTGGTTAGTGCGTCGACATACAGCGCAACTGCGCTCAAGGCGACTGCCGAGTTTGATTCCCATCTCTCCCATCTTTCCTGTCGCCACTCTGCTATCCTATCTGCAATTGAAAAAAAGCAAAAATGCCTAAAAAAAATTAAATTAATAATTTTAATGGCTGTTTAATGGCTGGCTGTTCCGAGCGTTATCATTGCAGTCAGCGGGTGTTTCTCATACACAGTCCAAAACACGTTAAATAAAGCACGCACATCCATAATAAAATGTGCCTCACACAGCTCCGAGGGGTGAATAAAGGCCTTCTTTATCGAATCCATGTGTTTTTGTAAGAAAAGCATCCATATTTCAAACATAATAACTTTTCAAAAATAATGAATCTTTGCTTCCTTTGCTCCTGTAAACAAACTCGTGAGACTACCATATCTTAGAGGCGTGTGAGCTGTGCATACATCCTACAATATTTAAAGATATTTTTATGATATTAAGATATTTTTCTACAAAAACGTATGGATTTGCTACAGGAAGCATTTAGTCAACCCTCGAAGCTGTGTAAACAATATAATCACTTTGCCATTACATAGGAAACTGAACTATTTTAATAGATGAAACAGTAGTATAAGCAGAAGGGGAAAAAAGACGGGATTGGGTTGGTAATTCTGATAAGCTGTCAGACAAGGGCTGGGCTAGGGCCTAAATTTGAGGCCGTGCAGGGCTCTAATATGGATTGCAATCTGCCTGTTAATCCATCGACCTTCAGGAAGAACTGTCATCTCCAGAGACCAGGCACACTGTGATTGTGAGTGATGCTGCAGAGCGGCAGAAAAACACAGAGCGGATTCATGGAATCAGTGGATCTTTAATGGAGCAGTAACTGAACGCTTTGAGCTAGGGTGATAGTGGGGGTGGGTTTGGTGAGAGGGGCACCTCAGCCGATGAGGCCAGAGGGGCAGTGGCTCTAGCCACCGGGCCACGACCCTGCCCCATTATAATGCTTGGAAGAGCCAGGACAATTTTTATATAACTCTGATTCGATTCGTCTGAAAGAAGAAAGTCACATACACCTAGGTTGCCTCGAGGGTGAAGTACATCACAGGCTAATTTTCATTTTTGGGTGAACCAACTCTTCAATAAGGGATATATGGAATGTTACACTCACATTTTATGTTGAAGGAGGCCTCGCCGGTGTGGTATTCTTCACCAGTCCTGTTCTTTGAGGCAAAGCACTGGTAGTTTCCGGAGTCGAGCATTCTGTCAATGGCAGTGAATTTCAGGCTACCCCTTTCCAAAAATCGTCTCTCCGAATCGGTGACCGTCTCACCATTGTGTTTCCAGGAGTAGACGACGCCTTGCGGGTCATTTACTTCGCACCGTAGCATGGCACTGCGCCCATGCAGGGCATCCTGGGATTTTGGCTCCTTTGTGAAATAGAACGAGGCGGCTTGCACCAGGACCACTATCGGGAGAAGAAAACAAAGCACAGGCATGAAGAAAGATAACCTAAAGAACTAATCTAGCAGATCAGTGCCAGCGCTTACAGGTCCAGACGGACAACTTGTGATGTTGATTAGCAAGATGCTGAAACGCAGGTGAAGAAATGTAACTGAGAAAAAGCAGAGCACCCCCTCCCCCCTCCCTCAGACTCTCAGTTCATTCTTTGTTTTCATCCAGCTGGAACTTCAAGGCCAGACGCCCAGGTGTGCTTTAGACAGACGGCCCCAACTGGGCTAGACGAGACAAGAAAAGATCTTATAATGCTGACCAGTCTCTCTGACCCAAACGATAACCTTAAGCATTTTGTATTTGAGTAAAACCACTGGCCCTGGCCTCATTTCAGATCAAAGTGTGGCTATGGCGTGTAATAAGCACCTGAAATGTATACTACTGAAATGCAGAGTATACTGAAGGAAAGCATGTGAGGCAAGAGTTTGAATACCTTTATGAACATGTACCATGAAGCCCAAAGTGTGCACTTTTACATTTAACACTACCTTAATTCATCTGGAAAACACTATTTCACTTCAAAAATGCATGCACATTTTCCATTTTTCACTATGTGAAGAAAACATGCTAGGGTTGTGTTGGATTGTCAAGAAGTTCCAGATGATTCTACAATGTTGTGGGTGGCTAATGAGGTTTTTTGTGTGTGGTAAGTTCATATGTGCTTGCTATGGTGCTCTGAATGATTGCTAGATCAATTCAATGATAATGTGGATAGTTGGCAGGACATTTTTTTTTTATTAAAATGTTGTCAAATATTTTTGACCAGGCCAAATATTGCCCAGGCCTTCAAACAAATAAACCTTCAAGAATAGTTGGCTACATTGAGGCTGATGAGTTGCAGGACAAGCAATAAAACTGAATGAAACATTTTGTAGCCAAACCCCTTACTACGGAATCACTCAACAAAGAAGGCTGTTAAAAAAAAAACAAGTACATTGAGTGCATAGCTAATACTGTATATCCTAAAGTATACTCAGTTCTTGGGTTATTTCGAATCAGACACCACCAAAAAATGACTTGGAGTCAGATGTGAACTCCGTAACGACGCTGAATGATTCAGTGAATAATTCAGAGTCTGATCTAAATTGCTCATTCGTAAGCAACAAAACAAGAGGGTGTTTTGTGATATTTTTGACTAACTTGTTAAACAGAACCAATGCATTAAGATGCATTTGTTGGCAAATCTTGTTAGCTACCAATGTCTTGTTTTTGCACTTTACATGAAAGCCAAAGTGCTGTCTAGCTATATCAGGGAAGCATCACCATTCTCAATCACTGTCTAGAGCCTTTTCATGTAATGAAAATGTGTTTGAAGTTGAAAGCAACTGTTTCACACAAGATGGAGATTGCGCCCTCTATTTTATGGTCAAAACAAAAGAAAGCAGTGGAAAAATTATTAATTAACAGGTAATTTTATTTATTATCAAATTGATAAAGAATATTTCCTAACACTTTATTTTAGGGTCTCTTAACTAGTTGCTTATTAGCATGTATATTACTAGAATATTGGCCATTTATTAGTAGTAATTAAACTACATGATTACTACATGACCTTATTCTACATCCCTAATTCTACCAATACATAAACATAACTACTTTACTAACTACTAATAAGGAGCAAATTAGGAATTTATTGAGGGAAATAGTTAATAGTGAATAAGTGTTCCCTATTCTAAAGTGTTACCGAATATTAATTTATTAGCTTTTTGCCTTGATTCTGTTCTTTTTTTTTATTGCAATATTCGAAATTCGCTATAGTGTAGCAGGGCTCCAGACTGCGACCATTTTTTCTGCCCGTGCAACTCAATTTTGTGACCGGTCGCACTGGCGCAACCAACACTTTGCCCAACTCATAAGTGCTGCATATGAGAAATGGCAAACGAAACAAAAGCGTGACGAAACCACGCTACTCGTTTGAGCTGCGTAGCGCAAGCAAATAGGTCCGAGCTTGGAACAGCTTTACTCGGGAATGCTGATCTCGAGACACCAGCACAGTGCTGTGAGATCCAGTGAGAAGCGTTTGAATTCACTGCAGAATTAATAAAGATTGCTACAAGATCTGGTGAGAAGCATTCAAATTCTGCACAGAATTCTGTAACCAATCAAACAGCACTGATGTAGAAAACCAGAAGTAGTAATGATAACTATATCAAGGTCTTGTGGCATTACATGTTACTTGTTACATTATTCATTTCAGGGTTTGTACAACCTTTTGAGAGAGAAATTCAAGCACTTTTCAATGACTTTCAAGTATTACACAACTATTTCCAGCACTTTAAAGCTCTAAAAAGGATCCAATTTAAATGTTTTTTAATGGGATGACCAAAGTATACTGTGGTAAACAAACACTTATTAAAATAAATTTTAAAAGACATCAAATTACCATTATAAACAGTAGATGGCAGCAGAGAGGCAGTTATTGGCTTATTGATCATTGATTTCCACTTTTTTGCTTTACATTTTGATATTATAAATTCACTATTATAAAATATAAAATCATCAAGAAATCAAATTTAGTCAGTTTTACACTTTTCACATGTATGAAGGGGGGAAAAAGTCACAAAGTTTGTTAGTTCTTTGTTCAATTTGGAACTCACTCAAAGTAAAGAGCGTTCTTTTGAAAATCACTTAAGCAGTTGGTCAGTTTAATATAATAGGCTACTATAAAAGAATAATGGTGCAGCTAATGAGAGTATAATATAAAAATTTTCATATAAAAAATATATTTTGCTCGTTACTGTTTAGAATAAAAGTAAATTTTGTACGATTCCCAACTCAAGCTAAGTGCTTTACTGTTAAATGTGCATTACCAAGAAATAAACGTGTAAATATTATTAGTAACTGCACTTGTTAATGCAAAACAATAGTATTTTTATGATTAAATTATCTTTGTTTTTAATAACCCCACATCACCCCCAGCGCTACCAAATCTGCTTCTTGCGCCACCATCTGCTTGTGCCACTGTTCTCAAATGTTGGTCTGGAGCCCTGTGAAGGGTTGTGCTGGTAAACAATAGTATCATGTATCAATGATATTCAGAGATATCGCCTGTGGCTGATGTCTTTGACAATAGCAAGATTATTATTAGTAGTAGTAATACTATCCAATTAATATTATGGCTTATTTGTTCTATCATATTTCTTTTTCCGAGTTCTTACAGTGTTGTGCTCGTGCTAGACTGAGGTCATTGATGATGTTCTTTGGTAATGTAATGTTCTTTGCTTATTTTCTGTAGCTGGTTTTTGAATAGCTGAGGAAAATATAAGTATTATCATTCGTAACTGACAATGTTTCTATTAAATATGGATCATGTTAAATACAAATTCAGTCATATTAAAAACATTAGGCAGCTTTTAGCCTTACGCTGGAGTTGGTTCATATTCTGGTAATGAAACTAAGTAAATAATTAAATTAATTAGCACAATAATCTTGAATCATTAATCTCACAGGCTAACAATAGGACGATATGAAAATTGAGCATAACTCCGAACATTAGTCTCTTCCCTTGTTAGAAGTTGGTTTAAATACTAGGGATGGGACGAGATCCGACTGGTCTCGCGAGAACGTGACGATATAAATAGCAAAATATTTAGCAGCGTTTACATTAGAGCTGCACCATTAATCGTTAAAAAATTGCGATCATGATTCAAACACCCACGCAATCTTTTTCCTGAATGACAACGATTCAGCTATGTCTATTGCGACGGTTTCACATGGCGAGTGTCAGAGGAGCGTGAGAAGCACGTTTTGTAGCTGCCCATGAGTGAACGCTGTCATTCACTGATATGGCGGCGACAAAGCATGCGCTGCTCAAGCTCCACTGATGCTGACGATGTGAAACAGGTGTTAAAGACATTCAAATCTGCATTCATGCTGGTCCAGAAAGAGCAACACAAACAGTCCTTTCAACCACACATCATTATTTCTGTGTTACAGATATTTAAATAACAGAAGTACTGGGGAATAGGGATGCAACGAATGTTCGCCAACCGAAAAAAAAAAAAAAAAAACTTTCGGTGTTCAGCTGAATAAGCGAGAAGGCCAAATAAATTGTACCAAACAATGATGTGACACGATCAAATAGAGGCGTGCTCTAATGCAGAAACACGTCTGCAGCATGAAAGTATTTAAAACTGTACGAGAAAGAACTGTACATAAATCATTACAAGCACGAAACACCAACAGTGAGAGACAGTTAGCACTGCACCTCATGTCTCTGATGAGAAGAGGAAGGGTAGATGATGCTGGTTACTGTATGATGAATGAAATCGTGAAATGGCCTCAAACGATTAGTAAATAAACTGCAGAATGTTGTGTTTTTTAATACACGCACGATTTGCATGTAATGCTATTCAAACAGCGCTGCACAAGCTCGCCTCGCCAGGGTTCAAAGTCCAAAGTGTGAGAAAAATCTGCACTAAAATATTGTTACACGTCAGCTGCTCAGTAACATTTTTATTAGTTTTTATTAAAGGCATGTGCCAATGTGATCCGTGCGACAAACACCTTCTCAAACTCGTCAGAATCATTTATAAATCTGCTGTCAATTAAAAGAAGCACTGAGATCTTCCTGGTTCCTGACAAAATAAAAGCTCCATCAACAATCATAAATGTTAGTATTGTAATTGTAATGCTGTTCTGTAAAATTAAACCATACATACAATAATAATGATAATAATTACCCTACAACAGCTCTATTAATACATTTATTATAACATTCACACAGTGTTCAAATTGTTCGGTATTCGGCCCAGAGTTTCATTTTGTTCGGCTTCAGCCAAAAAATGTAATTTCGGTGACTCCCTAAGATGTACTGGGATAAAAGTTTATAGTTTGGGTATAAACACTTATTGTCTACAGTAGCGATAAAATGAAAGTATCTTAACACTTGTATTGTTAACGACAACCCGTTTAAAAAGTATTTGTCATTTAATCATTCAATCAGGAGATAATAGTGAAAGAAGACTTTATGAAGTGAGACACTGACTCCATTTAATTTGTTATTTTGTTCAAATGAACATATATTTTGAAAATACTTAAGCAATGAACATTTTGTCAGAACCACTAGTAAATTATGTTATTTTGTTTAGTTTTCTAATCTTTTTTTTCAGAATTGTGAGAGAATCGTGATCTCCAGTTTATAAAAAAAATTGTGATTCTACATTTATCCAGAATCAGGCAGCTCTACAACAGTGTTGTTATTACTGCATATAATTCATTAAAATAGAACATTTTTTGCATTTTGTGTTTTTCATTTGAATAAAAAACAATATTTCTCTATATATTTCATCGAAAAAAGTCTAAAAATCTCCTCTCATCTCATTGGATAGGCGTCTCGTCACACCCCTATTAAATACCTAATACAACTTTGAGCAATAATAAAGTTCATGCTGGCTGGCTGGCAAAAGCTGGTATGCCAGTGATGAACTTCAAACACAACTGATTTTTGTTTTATATCACTCCTGTAAAAACAGCATTCCAACGTGCCAACTTTTACTTCTAGACAAAAAAAAGCAGGCCTGTGAATGACAGGCGTCTCCAGTGTCTAATCTCTGGCGCCTCTGCCCATTTTCTACCCCGCAGAGTGAAGCTCTGAAGACGTCCTATTCTGTCAGACAGACAGCAGCCAGTCCCGCTCCAACGAGCACAGCTCATGCTGGGAGAGGACCAGCATGCACTGGGAATGGGAAATGAACCCCGGATTCCATGTGGAGCGGAGTAAAACATTCAGTAAACAGCTGTGATTAATGACTGAAGTTTGAACCATACAGAGATAGTTCATGAGTGTAGCTGATGTTTGAGGGGGTAAAGGAAGGTTGCACCTGTCAGGAGCGAGATAACCTCTCTTTAATTCACGCTGACATGATGTCAACGTCACATCAGCCAATGCAATCTTTCATCTCCACCTCCACTTAGTAACACTTTTGCATGTTCATGGTGCTCTTAATGTCACATGACATGCAGGGTTTCTTTGTATTTTTAATCAATACGGTACAAGATTATCCTATTTAAATCAATGTGATTAACCAGTTAGGTCAAAAGGTAATCTAAAAGTAATCAAAAAGCAGTCCTAGTCAGTTGTGGTCTTTACCAATGACAAAGAAAGAAATAATTTGGCTAGTTTTGTATTTTCTTATGCGGTTATGATTACGCCTGCAAAGAATGCACTCCCAGAGAACCCTTGACAAAACCTAATATCACCAAATGCTATATGTAAACCAGCCTCGCCTGCATCCCTGCTTTTTCTCATGCAGACAGCAGTTATAACGTCAGTATTCAGAGGTCTATGGAAAGCAGAATCATGTCTGTACAATGCAAGTCTCCAGGATACAAGATTGTTATCCACGAACCTGACACTGTGAGATCTCTATTGTCTGCAAACAGCAAAGTCTGTCACCTTCTTCAGACCTTATTCATAATGGCTAAAGTTTACTAGCATTTTGGAAAACTACCATACTATACAGTAACAAAGGGATATCTTGAATTCAGCCAAGTTTATCTTTAGGGACAGCATTCATGACATTCATTAATATTGATGATTCCATCTTTTCCCTCAGCTACAATTGAAGTCTATGGGGCAAGTGTACCTGAGGATTTAAAAGCATTCTTTGATGAAGCGACATTATTTTTTCCTTTAAAAAAAACTATTATTCTCTTTGTTTGCCATTATAAGGCTATGCTAATTATTGTAATGAACTGCATTTTTAACTAGTGCTGTCAAACGATTAATCGCGATTAAATCACATCCAAAATAAAAGTTTTTGTTTACATATAACCAGCGTTGGGGGTAACGCATTACAAGTAACGAGTTACGTAATAATATTACTTTTTTAAAGTAACTAGTAAAGTAACACATTACTTTTTAATTTACAAGAAAATATCTGAGTTACTTTTTTCCATTTATTGACTGACAGTGCGCCGTGTGAACATGATCTTACTGTAGTTCTAGACTAAATGTGAATGTGTATTAATTCATCCCACTCACAAAAAACTGATTCAGTATTCATCAAAATGAATTAAAACATTGAAATGCAAACTCAGAATATGATGCAAACCTGCAATAATTAAATATGTTAAACAACACAAATATATCTAATCTCATTTTATTAACCAATGTGTTTGCTGCTGACCTTTGATGATCCAGTTCAACATAAGCAAAAATGACTTTACATTAACAATTGTGCTTGATCGCTTTTTAATTACTGAAGAGCAATCTTCTCCTGCGATTTACTGTACAGATGTGATTTACTTTTCCTTCAGCCTGAGGTTTATTCATTACACTTTTTTGGCTTTACATTTGCTATAAATATAACTTATTGTATTAAAAACAAACAATCAAGCCCTGCTCATATTTAAAAAGTAGCGCGAATGTAACGCAAAAGTAATGTAACGCATTACTTTCCATAAAAATTTACTAAGTAATCAAGTCAAGTCAAGTTGAGCTTTATTGTCATTCCACTACATGTGTGGACATATAGTGGGACGAGATGTCGTGCCTCACAGGACCACGGTGCTACATAAATACAGATATACAACACAAGTAAAACAGTATAAACCTATACACAACTAACCTACTGTCAGCTTTGACTATACATATGCTATATATAAAAGTGGTTACCTATACATAAACTAAAAACAAAAATACAAACTGTACAACTGTGCAGATGACTTCAAATACTGTACATGTGCAAAGAGACATTCAAGCAGCTGGCTGGGGAACAGTGTAAGGTGATTTGTGGTGCATGAGCCAGTAAACATACATACATTACAGTCATATATTACAATCAGTCTTTTGTGGGATTATGGACACACAATGGTGTGTGAAAGTGTCTAGTGCATGCAGGAGAGTGTGTTGCTACCGGTGGCTTGTGCAGGCCCGCTCACCTGAATTCCACAGAGATAAAAGTTTAACAGTTTTTCCTGAGATGTGGTAAGGTGGGGTGGGGGTTATTTGGGGTTTCAGAGAGGGGCGGTGTGATGTGAGTTCAGGGCTCTCACAGCCTGGGGAAAAAGCTGTTGAGCAGTCTGGCGGAGCGGGCTCTGATACTCCGTACCGTCTACCTGAGGGTAGGAGCTGGAAGAGACTGTGGGAGGGTGGGTGGGGTCCTCCACGATACTTTTTGCTTTGCTGGAGCATCGTGTAAGGAAAATGTCCAGGATGGAGGGAGAGGGGCACCGATGATTTTTGCAGCGGTGTTCACTGTCCGCTGGAGGGTCTTGGTCTGCTGCACAACAGTTTCCATACCAGACAGTGATGCAGCTGGTCAGCACGCCTCAATGGTACCCCTGTAGAAGGTGGTGAGGATGGGTGGAGGGAGGCTTGCTCTTTTCAGCCGGCGGAGAAAGTGTAGGCGCTGTTGTGCCTTCTTGGAGATAGACTTGGTGTTGGTAGTCCAGGTGAGGTCCTCTGTGATGTGCACCCCAGGAATTTAGTGCTGCTGACTCTCTCCACAGTCGAGGTGTCGATGGTCAGTGGGGGTGGTCAACAGAGTTTCTCCTGAAGTCCATCACAACCTCCTTTGTCTTCCACATTGAGGGACAGGTTGTTAGCGCCACACCATTCAGCCAGCTGTGCCACTTCCTCTCTGTAGTGCGTTTCATCGTTGTTGCTGATGAGACCTACCACTGATGTGTCATCGGCAAACTTGATGATGTGGTTGGAGCTGAACTTGGCAGTGCAGTCGTGGGTCAGCAGCGTGAAGAGCAGCGGGCTGAGCACACAGCCCTGTGGGGCCCCTGTGCTCAGTGTGGTAGTGCTCGAGGTGTTGTGGCCGACCAACTGACTGAGGTCTTCCGGTTAAAAAGTCCAGGATCCAATTGCAAAGGGAATTGTTGAGGCCCAGCAGGCTTAATTTATTGATGAGCTGTTGTGGGATTATTGTGTTGAATGCTGAGCTGAAGTCGATGAACAGCATTCTAACATATGAGTCTTTATTTTCTAGGTGGGTAAGAGCCAGGTGGAGGGTGGAGGAAATTGCATCATCCGTAGAGCGGTTTGGGCGGTATGCAAACTGGAGCGGATCGAGTGTGTTGGGGATGCTGGTTTTGATGTTGTGCATGACTAGCCTCTCAAAGCACTTCATTATGATTGGAGTCAGTGCTATGGGACGGTAGTCATTTAGACAGGACACAGGTGATTTTTTTGGTACCGGTATGATTGTCGTGGATTTGAGACATGTGGGATGACTGCCTGGCTCAGCGAGGTGTTGAAGATATCTGTTAGGACATCTGTCAGCTGTTCAGCACAGTCTTTCAGTACGCCAGGTATATTGTCAGGACCCGCAGCCTTGCGTGGGTTAATCCTAGATAGGGTCTTCCTTACGTCGGCTGGAGACAGACAGAGTGCCTGGTCGTTGGGAGGTGTGGGCAGTTTTTGTGCAGATGTGTCGTTCTGCATTTCAAACCGTGAATAAAAGTGGTTGAGTGCATCTGGGAGGGATGTGTCGTCATCACAGGCCTGTGGCGGGGGCTTGTAGTCAGTGATGGTCTGAATGCCTTGCCACAGGCTCCGTGTATCTCTGCTGTTTGTGAAATGATTATTTATTTTAATGCCATATGACCGTTTTGCATTTTTGATGCCACGGGACAGATTGGCTCTTGCTGTTTTGAGGGCTGCTTTATCTCCTGATCTAAACGCTTCATTTCTGGTTTTAGCAGCCCACGAACCTCTGCTGTCATCCATGGCTTCCGGTTTGCACGGTGGTGATGGTCTTGGTGACTGTCACATCATCAATGCAGTTTTGATGCAGTCACAGTTTCAGTGTACTCCTGCAGGTCTGTATGGTTATTATAGGTGGCCTCTTTAAACATGTTCCAGTCTGTGTCCTGGAAGCAGTCCTGCAGTGCTGAGGTAGCATTGTCTGGCCATACCGTGATCTGCTTTTGAACCGGTTTGGCCAGTTTGAGAAGCGGTCTGTATGCTGGGGTTAGCATAACAGAGATGTGGTCCGAGTATCCGAGGTTGGGGCGGGTTCGACTTTGTATGTGTTTTTCACTGTTGTGTAAACAAAGTCCAGTGTGTTATTTCTTGTTGCAAAGTTCACATGTTGGTAGAACTTTGGTACAACTGTCTTGTTAGCGTGGTTGAAGTCGCCGCTATGATGAAAAAGGCGCCGGGGTTATTTGTTTGTTGTTCGCTGATGGCGCTGTACAGTTCACGGGCGCGCCCTTAGCATTTGCACACGGGGAATGTACACAGACAATAACAATGGCCGTGAACTCCCGCGCAGATAGAACGGTCGACATTTCACAACCATAAACTCCACCAGCGATGAACAGTGTTTTGATAATACCGCTGCATTGTTACACCATTCTTTGTTGATATACACACAAGCCACGCGAGTCTTACCAGACAGTGATGAATCTCTGTCCGCTCGGCAGCAGGTTAGTCCGTGCAGCTGAATGGCGGAGTCCGGGATGTTGTCGTTTAGCCATGTTTCAGTGAAAACAAACACACAACAATCCCTTGTCTCATGCTGTGTAGACCGGCTGAGTTGAATTAAGTCCAGTTTGTTTTCCAGAGAGCGAACGTTTGAGAGCATGAGTGATGGAATTGCTGGACTAGTTGGATTAGCCCTTAGCCTAGCTCGAATACCTCCACGCTTGCCGCTTCTGTCTCCTCTCACACCGCCGGCGTCGCCGCCAGCGGGTAGCATCAGTAGGCGAGGCCACGGTCTCGGGTCCGGCTTCAGCAGCAGACAGTGGCCTTGTAGCTTCTCAGTAGTCGCCGGTGAAAGCTGATGTTTGTACACATTGTCGATATCCAGGAGGCTCTGGCGATCATAGATGTGTTTCCGGGTGTTTGTCTTTTGATTTTTAAATAAAGTCAGACAGTTTGAAGACGAGGAGACAAGACTAACAGACATAAAAACACAGTTTTTAGGACCCGGAGTAGCCACTGCGTCCGAACGCGCCGCCATCTTGTTTCTAAGTAATGTAATTAATTACTTTTTTAGAGAGTAACGCAATATTGTAATGCATTACTTTTAAAACTAACTTTCCCCAACACAGCATATAACTATATAAAGTGCTCAGCGTAAATGAGTACACCCCCTTTGAAAAGTAACATTTTAAACAATATCTCAATGAACACAAAAACATTTTCCAAAATGTTGACAAGACTAAGTTTTATATAACATCTGTTTAACTTGTAACATGAAAGTAATGTTAATAATATAACTTAGAGAACAAAATTTTCAGTTTTACTCAAATTAGGGTGATGCAAAAATGACTCTATACATCACTGGATCCCATCATTCAGGCTCATGGCTTCTCCTACCATTTCTATGCTGATGACACGCAGCTCTATCTCTCATTTCAACCTGATGATCCAACGGTAGCTGCACGGATCTCAGGCTGCCTGGCGGACATCTCGGTGTGGATGAAAGAACATCACTTACAGCTCAACCTGGCAAAGACTGAGCTTCTTTTCTTCCCTGCCACTCCAACTCTACAGAAAGACTTCACCATCCAGCTAGGATATTCTACAAATAACCCCATCAAGTTCAGTCAGAATTTTTGGGGTTCGATGACCAGCTCACTTTCAAAGACCACATAGCAAAAAATGCTCAATCTTGCCGGTTTGCATTGCACAACATCAGAAAATCAGGCCCTTTCTGACAGAGCATGCTGCACAACTTCTTGTCCAGGCCCTTGTCATTTCTAGACTGGACTACTGCAATGCTTTTCTGGCTGGACTTCCATAAAACACAATAAAACCTTTATAGATGATTCAGAATGCAGTGGCACGACTGGTCTTCGAAACCCAAAAGGGCCCATGTCACACCTCTCTTTGTCTCCCTGCACTGGCTCCCGGTTGCAGCTCGCATCCAGTTCAAGACACTGATGCTTGCATATAGAACAGCCACAGGCTCAGCACCCTCCTACTTCTACTCACTATTACGAATCTATATCCCCTTCAGAAGTCTGAGAGCGAGCGAATTTGTATTACAAGCACTTCCTGTCTCTGTTTGCCTCTTTATAATGTATCGCTTATTGTATTCCTCAATTGTAAGTTGCTTTGGATAAAAACATCTGCTAAATGAATAAATGTAAAAGTAATATCAGAATGAGAACTAACATCAAAAGTACTTTGTATTGGTAATAGGCATCAATGCATGTTCAAATGAGCCTAGCTAGGGTGTTTAATGTTTTAAACATATCTATGTATCCATATTGTGCTTATTCGCAGATTTATTCAAGTTCTCAAAAAGCCGATGCCCACATGACTTTCATTGGCCCTGATGAGAGCAGGATGCTTTGGGGCAGGAGCGCTAGCCTGGCTGATGCTGCTCTCCACTTCCTGGATTCCTGTGGAGGAATTTGAATGTTTTGGGACAAAGATGTCATTCATGGCCTCTCTACAACTAACAAGCCAGGAGAGAACCAGGAGAGGAACCGGATTGGCTGAAGAACATATAAACTTTATGTACATACTAGGCTTACTCACGAAACCTCTCCAAAGTGAAAGGGTTGTGCTCGAACACTATCAAACTTTGTTCAAACTGGCCTCTTTCAACACGCAAAACTCAAGATACTGGATGGACCAAAACATTTGGCTGCAGCCTGCAACAGTCTGAATGACGGTTTCTTACATTGCTTTGTAGATATAAAACATGAACTACGTTAAGAACCAAAATCTCAACAAACGTCAGTCTTCCTTGCAAGCACAAACAGTGCTTTTTTACTACAAAAAAATGTATTGTAGTTTACATTAATGCATTTAGCAGACTGTTTTATCCAAAGCGACTTACAGTGCATTCAGGTTATACATTTATTGTCAGTATGTGTGTTACCTGAGAAACGAACCCACAACCTTTTGTGCTGCTAACGCAATGCTCTACCACTGAGCCACAGGAACAGTTAAACCATGGTAACTACAAATTAACCATGATTTTGCTACACTAACCAAAGTTTAACCATGGTATTTGTAGAAAACTGTGGTTAAATGGCAATCAATCAACCAAAAAAACATTACAACATTTTTACAATATTAAACCATGGTTAATTGTTGTTAGGGCCAAGCTCAACACCTTCACAATGGGCTTTTGATGGCAGGTGATCATCTCTGACCAGAACTTTATAAGGCTCGTCTGCAGTCGAGCTCGAATCCGCCGCTGTAAAATCTGGAAACCCCACTTATCAGCCTGTATCAGAGTCATGACTGATTTTCCATTGAACAACTGAGGGATAATGTACAGTCAGCCAGTCATTAACGCAAAATAAATCAGTCAATTACAAATTTTTAACAGAATGCCACCATTCACCATCATAATCAAGTATTCCGTAGGAGCTGCATGTCCATTTTAGACACCAAGGGCCAGATTTACTAAAAAAGGCAAATTAGCATTGGATCCCAATTCCATAACAGCACCGATGGGAGGGAAAATTCTGCGTGTGATTTACTAACAATGCACACATTAAATAACACCGACGCAGCCAGATCATTTCCATAATGACCAGCGCAATCTACCAAGAGTAGTGCAAATTACCGCCTCCTTTATGACATGCCTTTTTTTGGCCGTTAAATATTAGTACAAATACCAGTAATTAGACAAGCGCAAACATTAGTAAATCGCATTGCGTGATTCATTTTAATACTCTCCTCCATAAATTTTGCGTCTGAAGGGAAAACTCCTACAAATGCATATTCAATAAGATCAGGCGCAAAAGTAACTGTATTCATGTCTTTTTAGCACTAATTTGTCATTGTGCATCTTTCGTAAAACCTGACTGTACTATTTTAACGGCAAAAAACATTTGCCCTGGCGCAAGCTGTTAGTAAATCTGGCACCAATTCTGTATTTCAACACTGGGTAGATACAAATTGTAATCCATTGCTGATTACAGATTACATGATGGAAACTGTATTTAGTAATGTAATCTGTATAAAGTAAAGTTAATCAATTCAGGATTTGTATTCTGACCACTTTTTCCATTTCTTTTACTTTATCAAATTTGTTTTAAACTTACCATTAACCATACCATATATTGATATAAAAAGAAAAAGAAAAAATTTGCAAAATTTTTTTACATATAAACATCAAAATGCATTAAACATTACATTATACCAGTTCTTCCCCACACTGGGCTTAATGTAAGAACTGCAGTGGGTTTGAGAATTGATAAAATGCTAATAAGTATTTAACTAAAAAATGTTTTTAAATAAATAATTTAAACACATGAACACTAAAAATATAAATATTTATTTTGTTTACCTGCATGTCAATTATGACCATTACCCAACATCACAGAACTTTAAACATGCAAATATGCTGTTACATTATTAAAATATGAACTTACATGAACAAACATTAATAAACATGCAAACAGCAATGCTAAAGCTAAATGGTATGATAAACAATAGGATTTTCAGAGAGGAAAATTTTAAAGAGAAAAAAATAATTATGAATGATTAACTGCCACTGTGTGAGTAATATGTAAACATATAATACATAAAAAGTAACTCTAATCTGATTATGAGCATTATAAAATGTAATATACTCTAATTGCGAGTACTTGATTTTTGTAATCTGGCTCCGTAATCTAGATCACATGTAATCAGTTCCTGCTCAGCTCTGCGTACTGAGTTTGAAAGAGCCGTAGATTTATGAAACAAAGCCCACTGGGGTGGCGGCTCAGACCGTACTGTAATTTTAGACTTGCCCCACACACTGTGCCACCCACAGATGTTGAGACAGTAAACATCTGTCTCAACAGATGGAGGCAGGGATGCATGAAGTGACCCACACACCCTCATCCACTGCTGCAGTTGAACTCCATCTGCCCTCTTAAAACACAAGCCATTTAATTGGGTTGTTAATCTGGGCCCGTATTTATCAAGCTTCTCAAAGTGCCATTTTAGTGCTGAGAATTCATGAAATGTACTCCTACTTTCAAACTTAAGTATAAAAGCAAATTATCAAATTTCTTAAAGCTAAGAATCACTCTTACTCTCCCAGCAATTTAAGACAGCTTGAGAGGTCTCTCAAGTGGTTTGGAGTTGCCAGTAGGGGCTTATGATAGCGCTAAGGAGACAGAGACGTGCACAAATCTTTCGGGAGAGGAAGAATGTTCTTGAAATGTTTGATGACGAGCAGTTGCATTGTTAATTACAATCAAACGGTTACATTTCCTCACTTATTCAAAATGAGCAAAGAACATTTATATTACCAAAGAACATAAGTGACTTCACTCTAGCGAGTATTATATGATCTTAAAAAAAAACAGTGAAGCTACCTACACCGTATGATGAATAAATCTATTACCCCTTATTTACACTGCACACGTCTGCGGCTTGTTATGGCTCCGACACGGCCACTGGAGCCGATTGCGGCCACTCACCAGCCGTACCGCGGTAATTTCTGAAGCAGCTCTCCATGCTGCATCAGTAAAGATAAGCGCCTATATTTTTTATGGATAATAATAATAATAATAATAATAATCGCATTGCTGTCGTCAAAGGCATCAGCAACAGGCGTTATCTCTCACTATCATAGATACACTATACTATCGTCTATCAGCACAACCCTAAACTGAGTTGTGATGACGCTTCGTTTCCTTGCCATAATGTATTCTCTTGAAAATTATTTATTGTCAAAATAATGTGTGTTGAATGTAAACTCCTATTAGGAATTTTACCATTCAATGTGAATTTATATGAGAATATTCTTAAATAAGGAAATCTATTCAGTGATTGGTCCATGCATTTGTCGTCATCCAAAATCCCGATTGTGGCACAGCAAAGTGTCATGAATCATCTCTAAGACTGACACTAAAAATGTAGTCCTACACTTTGCTTAAATAAAGACTGCGATGATTGAAAACTAACTTTTAAAGCACAGCTTTTTGCCAATATTTCTTTTTTACACTTAAAGGGGTCATCGGATGCAAAATTTACTTTACAAGTTGTTTGAACATAAATGTGTGTTGGACGTGTGTGTACACATCCATCCTATAATGATACAAATCCACCCACTGTTTTTTTATCTCTATTTTAAAATCCCCTTTATCAAATCAGGCTGTTCTGAGGTTCATGTCAGAGTGACATAGTTCTGTAAAGGCCCCTCCCACGATAGCTGATTGACAAGACCATTTTACCTTAGACTCGCCTTGAGTGAGCTGTAACAGTCCGACCGACTCCGGTGCAGGGGAAGAAAAGATGTCTCAGACTAAGTGATTTAAGTGTTTTTTTTTGTTGGATATAATAATGAATATAGCAGTCATCATCATTTACTTCTGATATTGGAGTTTGGATGCTAACATTGTTATCTTCGTTATCTTTATAGTTATTTTTCTAGGTGTGAACGGACCTTATTGGTACCATCATTACTCAAGGAAAAAATAATTATGTTGACAAATATATTTTACCATCAATGGTCACAGAACAGCAGTTTCTACTAGGTAAAAGGGCACATTTTAGCAGTCATCAAAAACATTAATGAAGATCTAGCTTTAGACACAACTGGTATTTGGCGTTTAGTGGTTTCTTCCTGAGGGAAACTAGATATTGATGCCTGTTAGCCGTAAAACATCCCGTCTGTCCCCTCCAGGCCTTTGACCCCAAAACAGAGATTTGCAAGGTGCTCCATCATCTATTGAATAGGTTGAAGCCTCATTTCACACAAGAAGGAAGCTGTTTTTGCAGCTGTTTGCGGTATCACAATTGACAAATTGTGCTCGGACACGGCTGAACAGCTGCCACTGCAGGATCATAACGTGTAACAAGATGGAGGCGGCTGCACACGCATGCAGTGCTGGCTGAAGGGTTGGGTGGAGTTAATGAATCAACCAGAAGAGACCACTGAAAATCCCATCTGATCAGGGCCTGGGCAGTTGGTGGAGCTGCAAGACGCCAGAGAGGAATTATATTACAGAGCATTAGCGCCCATCGTGGCTATTTAGTATTGAGGGAGTGTCGCGACAGGAATTTTTTGTGCTATTATTTATAGTAATTGCTGGAAAAACTATATTGATTGAATATTTAATAAGTTTAAAGTGAGGCAACTTTTCTCATAACAGAGCTGCGTTTCCAAAAAGCATCGTAAACCTAAGTTGATCGTAGCTCCATTGGTTTCAATGGATCTACGATGTCCTTAAGCTTTCGATTCTTTCACAAAACGCAGCCCAGTTCAATGACCATAATATCTTTACTTACATCTTACATGTGAATTTTCAAATCTTAATAAAAAAAAAAAGTTTTGGTGGATAATTTATTTCAAATACTCATAGTAGTTTTTCAAATACGAATTATTAAAAGAGTGTGCCAAACTATCGACTAAGGTGAAGAACTGTCCAGAATTAGTTTTAATGAGGCGTTCTTCATTACGATGTCAGGACAGTGAGAGCGTCTGGAGGGTGAAAGGCGTGACACAGTTTGTTTTGTGCTCCATTCAGTGTGCACTGCTATTCACCAGGATGTCTGAAAGGTTAAACTGAGCCTCCACACTTGTGGAAACCCAACACCTCACATCATTAACATCTTCGCATGCAGAAGAAAAGCACGGGCTTCTCTGTGTTTATATGAGCGATGATGGGGGACGGGGGACGGGGGGTCGTTCAAAGTTAGAGTCCTGAAAATAAACAACGCAAAGTTTAAAGGCATGATTTAGACAACAGTTTGTATTCTGACTGAAATCGATTTTACCTCTCAGTGGTAAACAGCTTCTGCTGACAACTATTTAAAATGGAAAATATCAACTTTCAAGGAATCGTCAGTGCAAAACTACACAATACTTTGGGTCATGGCAAATAAAGATGTCCATAATAAAGAAAAAGGTAAACGAATCTAGTTTAACGCACATCACATAAGTTCTTAGAAATGTTATCTTTGTACATTTATCATTATGATGCAGCAATGTTATTAAAAAAGTATCTAAAAAAGAATAGCTGGGGTGACGCTGACTTTATGCCAATAAACTGAAACCTGTTCTATGAAACTTCCTATGATATTAATCAGATAACGTAGATACATAACATAAACGTAACATTACAACTTGTATCTGCACAAAAGGAGAGCGCAAGAGAGAGAGCGAAAGAGAGAGAGCGCGAGAGAGAGCGAGTGAGAACGAGCAGAGAAAGAGAAAGAGAGAGAGCTCCCACAGTGATGCACTTTCAACAGCACGCTAAAACATGGGCAAGGACAGGATTCTATAAAGTTCTCATAATATTGCTCGTCATTAATGTTTATGGCGGATTTGTGCTATTTTTCATCTACATTATCAAGTGATTCCTAAAATCGCCTGCGTGTTTTCGAAGCCATACGATGTACGAAAACAATTTTAATTGAAGTATGCCTACTGTTGAACAAATATGATGAAAAACATCACTGCTGCATTATTATAGGTATTTATTATAGGTATAGGTATCAGTATTTTTGAAAAAGAAACATCTAAAAGCAATATGGCCATCTCAAATAACTCGCATTAAATTGCATTTGAGCATGAAACTAAACACTGGTAATATGCAGTGCATTCAACTGCATGTAAATAATAGGGATGGCTCGATACCACTTTTTCAGAACCGATACCGATACCACAATTTCTGAGTATCTGCCGATATCGATCCGATACCAGCACAGTTTTTTTAAATCAGTGTAGAATTTCTATTTCTCAGTGTGTGTTGACCTGCTCATCACTCTTTTGTGTTTTACACACAATCTACTAAATGTAGACAAATTTACTGTAAAGAAAAAACAACAAATGAATGGATATGTAATTATAATCTATGGAAAAAATAATTGTATAAACTAGGTTAGTGGATAATTCAGTAGCAAAAGTGCACAATAATTTAATACAATCTAAAATTTGTGAAAGAATATTTATTGGGGAACAAAGAAAAGTGAATAAGTGTAGGACTAAATCTGGTAACAAAATTATATATTGCTCTTTGTATTGTTGTAAAATACATTCATGGAAAACAAGTAAACTATTTATATATAAATATATATGCTGTAAAATTTAAATACATTTCTTTTAAACGTACTGCACAGTAATGAGGCAGCACCATATGTCAGATGAGACGAGCAAGAAAGGCTATAAATAAATCTTTCATTGCGCAAAAATATAATACAAAAGGCTCCAATACAGGCATTAAGCACTTATGAACATCCCATGCGCAGAATTATGCGCTGGAAGCAACACTGAGTCACAGCGTGCAGGCGCAGCGCTCCGGAGTCCGTATAGAGAAGTTCAAAGCACAATGGAAAGAGATATTAATACGTAGTTTATTAAATATGTGCGACAGTTTATGATGAACGACCGCTGCAGCGGAGAGAAGTGTTTACGTGAACTTGACTTAAATATTCATCTGCACCTCACATTAAATTGTGTAACGGCTTCAGAACACTTGAAATATAGCGCACGGAAACGTTATTTGTTTCCGGTTTATGTGTTTGTGGCTTTTGTGGGGCTTAACAATAAGACAATATTAGCTAGGCAGAATATCGAATTTGGATCGGTCTCGTCAGACCGATACCCCGATCCAACAGAAAAGGCCAATATCGAAGCGATACGATACTGAATATCGGATCGGCGCACCCCTAGTAAATAAATGTTAATATCCCAACGCATCCTATATTAGATTAATCAGATATGTACCCAGACATCAATACGTAATTCAAGGCCAAGCTTCTCTCTTTTCACGTCTATACTTTGAACCGCATGCTGTTGCAAGCTAAACAATCAGAGCTCAGGGTGCTGCTATACCCATTTGGATTTTTTTTTTCACGATCGTGAAATCGTTTTCATAATCGGTCATCGCTGTCACGGCCGAGTATTCGAGTACTCGATCGCTGTTGCACATCCCTTTTTAAGAGACTTATTGACCTTGACACACAGTCCTAAAGATCTGTAGGATATGATATTTAAGTTTAGTTTTTTTTCATCCTGTATGTTTCTACATATTGGTTAAACCTTTGATTTGGCAGATACGTGTTCTTGTTTTTCTTTCAGATATTAATAAACAATGAAACAGTTTTGTTCAGTTTTATTTTTCCTATAATATTAATAATAGTTTATATCTACTAGTCTACTTAAAGTTCTCTTTTCAGGAAATTAATTAATTTAATTAGTTTTTTCCTCATTATACCAGGACAGTTATATTACACTCTACATGTTTTAATTTATTATATATATGTAGGCCATTTACATGTAGAAGTCTTAAAGGTGCGGACTCAAAAAACAGCCTTTTACATTTTTAGCGTAAGAAAGGCAAAAAAAAAATTGTGAAATACAAAAATCCTTGACTAGCATTATAAACAGACGTCAGTGACAAACTTTTAGCTTGTATTCATTAGGGATGCACCAATTGACCGGCCAGTGATCGGAATCGGCCGATTTCTCATGTGACCGGCCTGGACCGGTGACCGGCCGGTCAAACTCACGTCTTGCCGATTCCGAGCCGATCCTTTATATTTCCAGCGGTGAAGGCAAAGACGTCACAGCCACGCACACACTCACAGTAGATATCACAGTCGCGAGTATACATGTCGTTTCGCGTGAGAATGATTCTAATTTTAATGACATTCCGTGTAAATGGTGACTGATAATGTATTTATGTCGCGTCAGATGAGGCTTGAACAGCCTGAAAGAGTGTGTGAGAGAGACAGCACACACAAAGTAACTCAAGAAATGTATAGATGCATACTGCGGTAGAAATATAAATAAAAGAGATTTACAAAATATGATTTAGGTAAGCAACATTAGACGGCCATGATGTTTCCCCGAATAACAATATCAGCACGATTGCAATGTGACACTGATTTTATACAATAGTATTTCAATAAACAAGAGGGTAAAATTAAGTGACTTAGATTTTAGACAAAATATTGACTGTTTTTGCTCAGTTTCGCATCCGAAAATAGTTGCGATCAAAGCCACAGCAGAACTGTTGTGTGTCTCCGAGCAACAAACAGCGGCGTTTCGTTACTGAATGAATCCACATGTTTGAATGAATCGAGTGAGTCAATTGATTCAGTGGCCCATTCATAAGGACAGCCAATTGACTCGTTTCTGAATGAATCAGCCGTTTGAATGAATGAATGACTCGCTCATTAAAACATATATTTGCTGCCGCCTACTGGTGGTTTAGTCATTTAAAAGTATCATTACATTTTTTTAACATTTATTTGTATGTTTAAAAAAAATCTGTAAAACATTAATCTTATAAAATTATTTATGCATTCGAAATGTTTCAGTGTAAATACATCTAATACCACTTCAGATGCAGCTTCTGTTTCCTCAGCATTGGAAAGATAGAGTTTGTTAATACTAATTTCATTTGAATGGTAATAACTCTACAGTTTCTTATTATGCTAACTGAATTAATTGAAACAAAGTAAGAATTTGATGTGAAAGATGACACATTTAAAAAGGTTAGGGGAAGAAATTACCATTTAGAAACAGTGGTAAATAACATCTGTTTTGTTACATACAGCAACTAATTTTAAGTTAACTATATCTTCCTCTTTCCAGTCACAGAGCACTTAATTTTGAGAGTTGTTCCACGATAACCAAGATGGCGGCGCGTTCGGACACAGCGGCTACTCCGGGTCCTAAAAACTGTGTTTTTATGTCTGTTAGTCTTGTCTCCTCGTCTTCAAACTGTCTGACTTTATTTAAAATCAAAAGACAAACACCGGAAACACATCTATGATCGCCAGAGCCTCCTGGATATCGACAATGTGTACAAACATCAGCTTTCACCGGCGACTACTGAGAAGCTACAAGGCCACTGTCTGCTGCTGAAGCGGACCCCGAGACCGCGGCCTCGCCTACTGATGCTACCCGCACAAAGCGGCGGCGACGCCGGCGGTGTGAGAGGGACAGAAGCGGCAAGCGTGGAGGTATTCGAGCTAGGCTAAGGGCTAATCCAACTAGTCCAGCAATTCCATCACTCATGCTCTCAAACGTTCGCTCTCTGGAAAACAAACTGGACTTAATTCAACTCAGCCGGTCTACAGCATGAGACAAGGGATTGTTGTGTGTTTGTTTTCACTGAAACATGGCTAAACGACAACATCCCGGACTCCGCCATTCAGCTGCACGGACTAACCTGCTGCCGAGCGGACAGAGATTCATCACTGTCTGGTAAGACTCGGAGGTGGCTTGTGTGTGTATATCAACAAAGAATGGTGTAACAATGCAGCGCTATTATCAAAACACTGTTCATCGCTAGTGGAGTTTATGGTTGTGAAATGTCGACCGCTTCTATCTGCCGCGGGAGTTCACGGCCATTGTTATTGTCGTGTACATTCCCCGTGTGCAAATGCTAAGGACGCGCCGTGAACTGTACAGCGCCATCAGCGAACAACAAACAAATAACCCCGGCGGCTTTTTCATCATAGTCGGCGACTTCAACCACGCTAACTTAAAGACAGTTTTACCAAAGTTCTACCAACATGTGAACTTTGCAACAAGGGGAAATAACACACTGGACTTTGTTTACACAACAGTGAAAACGCATACAAAGCCGAACCCGCCCCACCTCGGATACTCGGACCACATCTCTGTTATGCTAACCCCAGCATACAGACCGCTTCTCAAACTGGCCAAACCGGTTCAAAAGCAGATCACGGTATGGCCAGACAATGCTACCTCAGCACTGCAGGACTGCTTCCAGGACACAGACTGGAACATGTTTAAAGAGGCGGCCACCTATAATAACCATACAGACCTGCAGTAGTACACTGAAACTGTGACTGCTTACATCAAAAACTGCATTGATGATGTGACAGTCACCAAGACCATCACCACACGTGCAAACCGGAAGCCATGGATGACAGCAGAGGTTCGTGGGCTGCTAAAAACCAGAGATGAAGCGTTCAGATCAGGAGATAAAGCAGCCCTCAAAACAGCAAGAGCCAATCTGTCCCGTGGCATCAAAAATGCAAAACGGTCATATGGCACTAAAATAAATAATCATTTCACAAACAGCAGAGATACACGGAGCCTGTGGCAAGGCATTCAGACCATCACTGACTACAAGCCCCCGCCACAGGCCTGTGATGACGACACATCCCTCCCAGATGCACTCAACCACTTTTATTCACGGTTTGAAATGCAGAACGACACATCTGCACAAAAACTGCCCACACCTCCCAACGACCAGGCACTCTGTCTGTCTCCAGCCGACGAAGGACGACCCTATCTAGGATTAACCCACGCAAGGCTGCGGGTCCTGACAATATACCTGGCCGCGTACTGAAAGACTGTGCAGAACAGCTGACAGATGTCCTAACAGATATCTTCAACACCTCGCTGAGCCAGGCAGTCATCCCCACATGTCTCAAATCCACGACAATCATACCGGTACCAAAAAATCACCTGTGTCCTGTCTAAATGACTACCGTCCCATAGCACTGACTCAATCATAATGAAGTGCTTTGAGAGGCTAGTCATGCACAACATCAAAACCAGCATCCCCAACACACTCGATCCGCTCCAGTTTGCATACCGCCCAAACCGCTCTACGGATGATGCAATTTCCTCCACCTGGCTCTTACCCACCTAGAAAATAAAGACTCATATGTTAGAATGCTGTTCATCGACTTCAGCTCAGCATTCAACACAATAATCCCACAACAGCTCATCAATAAATTAAGCCTGCTGGGCCTCAACAATTCCCTTTGCAATTGGATCCTGGACTTTTTAACCGGAAGACCTCAGTCAGTTCGGGTCGGCCACAACACCTCGAGCACTACCACACTGAGCACAGGGGCCCCACAGGGCTGTGTGCTCAGCCCGCTGCTCTTCACACTGCTGACCCACGACTGCACTGCCAAGTTCAGCTCCAACCACATCATCAAGTTTGCCGATGACACATCAGTGGTAGGTCTCATCAGCAACAACGATGAAACGCACTACAGAGAGGAAGTGGCACAGCTGGCTGAATGGTGTGGCGCTAACAACCTGTCCCTCAATGTGGAGAAGACAAAGGAGGTTGTGATGGACTTCAGGAGAAACTCTGTTGACCACCCCCACTGACCATCGACACCTTGACTGTGGAGAGTCAGCAGCACTAAATTCCTGGGGTGCACATCACAGAGGACCTCACCTGGACTACCAACACCAAGTCTATCTCCAAGAAGGCACAACAGCGCCTACACTTTCTCCGCCCGGCTGAAAAGAGCAAGCCTCCCTCCACCCATCCTCACCACCTTCTACAGGGGTACCATTGAGAGCATGCTGACCAGCTGCATCACTGTCTGGTACGGAAACTGTTGTGCAGCAGACCGCAAGACCCTCCAGTGGACAGTGAACACCGCTGCAAAAATCATTGGTGCCCCTCTCCCCTCCATCCTGGACATTTTCCTTACACGATGCTCCAGCAAAGCAAAAAGTATCGTGGAGGACCCCACCCACCCACCTCTCCCACAGTCTCTTCCAGCTCCTACCCTCAGGTAGATGGTACCGGAGTATCAGAGCCCGCTCCGCCAGACTGCTCAACAGCTTTTTCCCCCAGGCTGTGAGAGCCCTGAACTCACATCACACAGCCCCTCTCTGAAACCCCAAACAACCCCCACCCCCACCCCCCCCCACCACCTTACCACATCTCAGGAAAAACTGTTAAACTTTTATCTCTGTGGAATTCAGGTGAGCGGGCCTGCACAAGCCACCGGTAGCAACACACTCTCCTCTGTATGCACTAGACACTTTCACACACCATTGTGTGTCCATAATCCCACAAAAGACTGATTGTAATATACGACTGTAATGTATGTATGTTTACTGGCTCATGCACCACAAATCACCTTACACTGTTCCCCAGCCAGCTGCTTGAATGTCTCTCTTTTGCACATGTACGGTATTTGAAGTCATCTGCACAGTTGTACAGTTTGTATTTTTTGTTTTTTAGTTTATGTATAGGTAACCACTTTTATATATAGCATATTTATAGTCAAAGCTGACAGTAGGTTAGTTTGTGTATAGGTTTATACTGTTTTACTTCGTGTTGTATATCTGTATTTATGTAGCACCGTGGTCCTGTGAGGCACGACATCTCGTCCCACTATATGTCCACACATGTAGCGGAATGACAATAAAGCTCAACTTGACTTGACTTGACTTGACTTGTTTAAGTGAGAGAAAATCTGTAAATTACTCCAGTAATTTTGTATTATTTATTTTACGATGTAAATAAATTTAAGTTGATTTTTGCATAGATTTTTGTTAGTATACTCTCAATTATAGTTCTTAGACAGAAAATCAGAATCAGCACCTCACACTTCCAAAAATTGGAATCGGACAAGAAAATTGCAACCGGTGCATCTCTAGTATTCATGAATAAATCAAATGCACAAAGATGAGAAGGAAGAGCGTGTGTGTTTAATTTGAGTCCAAGTTCATGGCTAAGCACTCGTTCAGGGAATGCGGTCCCGTCCTGGGGGTCACACGTGACCCTCCACGTATTTACAGTATGAGACAGGGAATGTGATGCAATGAGCCATTCTCTGACATTACAGGAAAATGTCTAGAGCTTTACACACTTGCAGCGTTGCCCTCAAATTCTAAAGAACAGGAACATCTGATGAATATTTCAAGAGACACCATGGAGCCCTAATACAAACAGATATTGTTTAACACAAGAGACACGATACAACAAACAGCGTATGTGCAAACAGTGAAATGAATTAAAATCCAGAGCTATTGTTTGGATGAGAAAAAACTTTTTCCCTTCGGAATGTCAAACTAAACACGAACTTCTGGATTAAACATGAACTAAATGAGGCCAAAGTCCCTTTTATTAACGATTTGAAGATTTGCTCTTGTGCATCAGAGGGGAGAAAGCAGGACACCGTACCATCTGAGGAATACGCACACATTTTTCTCATTAAATATCATCTGGGCGGCATTGTGGTGAAGGAGGGGAATGCTACATACAGAATGGGGGGAAGGGCCAGCCAATTTAACAAAAGGCACATGCAATTCTTGTAATCACTCTCATTCTCCTATCAAAACTAACAAGAACCACTCGCTCTGCGAAGAGCTTCCCAGAATTCCCCAGTCTACTTCACAGACTCAACCCCCTCAGTTTATCTTCTAGCCTAAAAACCTGACTGAAGCATACATTTTTTATAAAAAACTTTGAGCCTCATTCATGAAATTTGTGTAAATAAATTAGTAAATTCGGAGTAATTGCGCCTAAAACAGACCTTCCTGAAAACTCTCCTCCGGATTCACAAACGCTTCATAAACGTCTGATTTGATAGTTATACAGGTGTATGTTAATGAATACCAATCAATCGTAAATAGGGCACTCGTACGCTAAATGAGGACATAAATACATGAACAACATCCCCAGAACTGCTCGGAGAGTCACTTGATGAGCATTTGACCGTTTCATTTGAGTAAAACGATCGTCATATCATATATACATAGGCTACAGAAACTTAAAAGGTCCTCATGGCAACCTGTCAAAATATAAATTCGGTTTAGCCGAATATATTACTGTGGTGCAGTAGAATATACGTAATACAACTACAACAATTATTACAACTTTTGTTGAGAATAATCACACAATACGCTAAATACGTTTTACAAAATGTTTACAGAATGCTTCTGGGTGATCTCTGTACTTATGTTATTATTAATTTTATTAATATTACTGTTTATTTAATGTAGTTGTTATTAACAGTTTTCAGAATTAAAGACATGTTTAAAAGCATTTAAAGAACGTTTTTTTTGTCAGAGCTCTTGTTATTATTAATTTTGGCATTCATTTTCATTTTTACACCAGACCCGTATATCGGTTCAAAATATCGGTTATCAGTCTACTTGATCTGTAATAATCGGTATCGGTATCGGCCCTGAAAAACCCATATCGGTCGACCCCTAATTTTTAGTATATGGCATAAATGTAAATAAGACTAATAGGCCATATGCCTGACAATAAATATTCAATAACGTGTGTCCACCAAAGAGTTTTTAGCCAGCTGAAAAAATATCAGGTGCTCTTCTTAAAGCGACCAGCTGGTGGCGCTTGAGAATGCTTTAGTTGCTGTATGTATATGGAAATATACGCCTAATAACCCAACAATAAACAAACATATTTACACCTTTTAGGGAGCATATGTCTTTCGTTCCAACTAACATTTTGAAAATACGAACATTTTCATGAATTCAAAAGTTTACGTCAGAACTGCTTTACGAACGATTTACACAAAAATGATTTCTGCTCGTGTTTCATGAATGAGACCCATTGTGTGTATACACATACACCGTTGGGAAAGTTAATGCATTACAATATTGCATTACTCCATGAAAAACTAACCAATTCCATTACTTTGCTACTTTTTATGGAAAGTATTGCATTACATTATTTGCTTTTTGTCACCACGGCTGGGCTTAATTATTTGTTTTTTAATAACAAAAAACCCAAAAGTTAAAAATAGTTGGCAACTGTAATGCCTCTAACACCAAAATGGAAATTAATAAGCCTCCGGCTGAAGGAAGTGCCTCTGCATTTACTCCCAATTTATCTCAACACGGGGACAGGTTCAAGGAGTCAGTGAATAAATAAATGGGAAAACAAAGTAACTTGCGTTACTTATTTGAAAAATGTACTCAGATATTTCATTGTAAATGTAATACTACTGCATTCCTTTACTAGTTATTTAAAAAGTAATTTGATTAGGCAACTTGCATTACCTGTTTAATTTTGCTTTAATTTTAATATTTACAAAAACATTATTACAATCAAAAGTTGTGTCTGTTGATGTTTTTTTAATGGATCAGAGCAGACATGAACTATTACTGAGCAGTTGTGTTTTTATCAGCTAACCTTAACAAAAAATAATAAATGTTGTTAATTGTTAGTTAATGGTTACTAATATAGGACTTTAATGTAAAGTGTTACCATGTTTTTTAATTAACGCATGAAAACTTGTTTAATTGTCCTGAAATTTATTTTCAGTGTGTATTTATTTGACATTTTGGGATGAAATAAGACTGTTTTCACCCAAATGCACAAAACACTAGCAATGAATATTGTGTGGATCAGGAAAACCAGTGTTATTTTTATAACTTTAAGGGATTACGTATATAGTTTACGGAAACTTCCACATATCACGAGCAGATAATTGCATTTGGTCAAACTCATTTTCCTGATGACGGAATTATGGTTTTGAAGAACAGCTTGTGAAAATCTTTAGCAGACCATTGGAGAATCCTGGCAAAGCCTTGGCAAAACCCGCGACTCGAATGGTTTACAGTAGAGGAGACAGCTGCTTCTGCTACGTGATTGGGTTTTGATGGATGGATGATTACATTCAGACAGCAGGAAAATAATGAATTAGTTTTCATTTGCACTACTTCAGATTCATTCACATTTTAAACACGTCTGCCTGTTTGTGATCCACAGAACAAAGAAATGCAAATGGTTTAGATCAACATGAGAGTGAGTTCATGAGAACAAATTGTCATTTTTGGCTGGACTATCCCAATATTATGGGTTCAACCCACTTACAGTGTTTAGTGACCTTGAAAAGTTGTATCCAATTTTTCAACTCCTTGCACGACAAACCAGTAGACATAGTAAAATCTGCATACTGTGTGCAACGACACCATAAAGGTACATTTACACTGAGACAAATCCAAACACAGCAATTGCAAGCATTTTTGACAAAAAAAATCAATACAAAATAACGTCTTTACGTTTATAGCTTTACATCTCAGACAGAAAAAACACATCTAAAACAAACTCCAGATGTAATATTTTAAACCCTCAAAATGTTTTTCATCATAGACTTCCATTGTACACCAAAAATAAACAAAAATAAATAAATTGGAAACAATTTTCTCTCATAAATTGGTTGTAAATTTCCCAATTCATTACAAAGAAACAGCAAGTAACAATAAATTAAACATGAAATTTTAAAGTAGAAAGACTGAAATTGTATTTTCTTGTAAAAAATGTATCATTGTTTCATTTACAACTTATGTATTTTACGGTGTTAGTGCACTCACTAAACTATACTCACCATTTTCATTTGTTTTTACAAACTGAAACTTCTTTAAGTCTAAAATGGTCCAGCTTTAAGTTTTTGCTTTAAACTGAGCTAACTAATCTCATGGATATACGAGCATTACATTATCATAAAAGCCAGCTGGGCTCACGTTTCTGAAACTGGCTCCAAGATAAACGTGTCTCTGCTTTTTACGCCAAGACCTCTGCGTTTCATCACTGCCATTCAGAGAGGCAGCTGGCAGCGGAGAGAGCGACTTTAAGGCATCTCAGAGGCTGTCGTTACAGAAGTTAATTAAGAAAGAGATCAAACAGGCACGCTGTCAGCTGCCCCACTCTGATTCAATGTGGCCGGACGCCAAACACCGGGAATATGGAGAAGTTTAATCATACTCAACCCAGCTGAGACATGCTTGACATGGCCTCCACTGAGTTTATTCAAGGTGATGAGGGGAGCACTTCTGTCCAAAAATGGAGATATTTCATAGCGTTGATGCTTTTACTATTATTCTTTAAATGTGGAAATGAGTGCACATGCTTCAACAGCAAGCAAATATATAGCCTAACTCATCACCCCCTCAAAGTAACTTGCAAACAAAGGGCAATGAGAGACATCATAAAAGGCTTCCCCTCTTAAATGAGTGTGAACTTCGTGAAGACCTGTGTGATCTCAACAATAGTGGCATTTAACATTCAACGCATGCCTTGAGATGCTATAGTGTGATGGGCTAACAGGCAGCGCAGTGTCTCAAGAGTGTCAAGCAGCTGTTGTGTCCACTTTCTCCTGCGGAGCTCTTCTCTTTGACTTGATCAAACAAAATAGCTCTCCAAAAACAAAAAACTAATTCGATAAGTGACAACGAGTGGAAATGCCACAACTGAGGAAGGAGATTCTTCTTGGCCTAATGTGGACTTGAAGATAAGTATCATTCTTAAAAAAGAAAAGAAACTTGGTTGCGCCCCATGACGATGTCCACCTCCACTTAAAAGAGGAATAATTTGGCAAGAAAGAAAATACATTTTTAATACAATTTCTTTTATATGATTTGTGCATCACGGAAATTAATTTGTATTCACTAATTCTCAGTAACGCAGAAAAAATTACTGTACTTTATTGTGAAAAAAACAGAAACTACTTAAGTTGTTAAGCAAGTTTACATAATGCTAGAATTGTATATTACGTTTAATGTTTAATTTTATTAATACTGAATTTAGGCTAATTTTTAGACTGATTTTTTATTCATATTGTGGCCGAACAGGACAATTATTTTGCATTATAATACAAATTTAAGAGAAAATTTTTAAGACAATATTCTTAATTTTAAATCATAACAAAAAGTAATAGTATGTAATGGTCCTCAAAAAAAGCTTTTTTATGCATATTTCTTTTGATTTGGGGTTGAAATGTGACTTGGACCTGTTCATTGTAAGCTCCGCTGATCATCTCTAATTTCCTCTTTAAAATGCTAAATTTATAGCAAATGGAAACAAAGTACAAACAAACAAAGTCATAAGTGTCTATGAAATTCCTTAAATTATAAATGTAAGTATTGGTAAAAGTCTACCAGACGGAGCCAAACTACAGAACTAGAATCTTCTGACTATTTTCAAATAAAGATCTCGTCAGACAAAATTACCATACTAGGTTTCAAGCCTTCTCATTCATAATTTATGAGACATTGTTTTCTCTTTCTCTAGTTGGAGTGACGTTTAAAAAGACCATGAAGTAAATGATTATGATAATATGATCACGACTACAAAACAAACGAAAATGTCAAATATGTTATTGAAAACCATTTAATCAAATCGTTTTCAGTACAACACAGAAACTGAGATATAGCAAAAACATAACTGAATATGATGAAATGATGGTCAGAGTCATACCTTTACGTTGCATAGTGGGGATATTTCTTCCCAGACCGTCTGCGATTAGCATATGAAAGACAGGAGATGGATCCCCTTCGTCCCCGAGATCAAGCAGAGCCCTCAAGTACCTGTGAAATGTTTCTAGCCTCCACCCTTTTATCTTTACAGTCTTCATGCAAATGCTGCAGTTTCTTCAATGGGCCCCGAGGCCATCCCTCCCTCCAACAATGACCGAAGCTATTTCTATCAGTTAAAAACTGCTTATGTTTCCTATCGGAATATCTGCTACACTCTTAAAAAATGAAGATGCTTTATTGGAATCTATGGTTCCATGAAGAACCTTAAACATCCATGGAACCGCAAAAGGTTCTTTATAGCGGAAAGAAACTCTTTAGATTATTAAAATGTTCTTCACATGAAGAAAAAAATTGATGACTAAAATACTTTTTTTAGATCATTAAAATTAAGAACTGATCACTGAAAGGTTCTTCGAGGAAGCAAAAATGTTTTTTCTATGGCATCAACCCCTATTTTTAACTTTTAGATTTAAGAGTGTATAATCAAAGGATCCTAATGGAACTTTTGACTGAATTCCAAAATAATGCAGAAATAAACAATAGAGCTTTTAGAAAGCATAGTTCGAGTCGAACTAATAAAGTTCCCAATAACATAAACATCTCTGTGGGACATCAGACATATTTTTAAGAAATTCTTTAGGCTTTTAAAACTGTAGTTCTGACCAAGTAGCAAGACTTCCATGTGCAAGTTAAACTCTAAAAATCTCAAATTAACAACAAATCTAGTAAGATCTAGAAACGCCAGACGAAATCCTGAGAGCATGTAACCATATCCATAACTATAAATAGTTTTTTCTTCACAAAAGTCTCGAACACTCCTGTGGCCACATCTCATGGGTTCAATTAATCAGGAGCTCCAAACAGAAAACTCGTTCATCTTAAGGGTCACTCCACAGAACATTATGTACCACTTTTATGGTCCTCAAAAGAGAAGCTTCAGGTCTAACATCTCACACCTCCCCGAAAACTCCTCAAGATGAACTACAGCTCAGGCCATGCATGTTTCATTACAGGCCACACAGATGTGATTGTTAACTCTCAGGGGAACCTATGCTAAGTCAAGTAAAACTAAACATTTCAGATGAGGATCTCACACATCAGACTTTTTAATGACATTGGCCTATTTTATATATCATTGACTCATACTTTTCTTAGAATATCTATTTTTTCTTTCTCTGGAATTTCAATTACTTCTGCATTGCTGTGGATATTTGAAGAAACTTGTACTTGACCGAAGCAAAGTCTAATTAATATTCAAGGAGTCACTTAGCCGCCAACAAATATGCACTGCAATCTAGTATAGATAAGACAGACCACTTTCTCCTTTCTTGGTCTCCTTTTACCAAGGGCATAGGTTTGTTTTCGACATTGGTGGGGACAAAAACCTGACGACCCCCCTCAGTTATAATTCATATAGCTTACAGAGTTTCTTTCTTTCTTTTTATATTGTATGTTTAACAGGCAATAATTACACAATTATGATTTTGTAAACAAACAACATCAGCACCAGAGCGCTGGGTGTCTTAAAGGGATAGTTCACCCAAAAATGAAAATTGTGTCATCCTTTACTCACCCAGTAGTTCCAAACCTGAATTAATGTGTTTGTTCTGAACACAAAGGAAGATATTCTGAAAATGGAAACAGAGCAGTTCTGGGGCACCATTGACTTCCATAATATATTTTTCTCCCTACTGTGGAAGTCAATTGTGCCCCAAAACAGCCTGGTTAAAAACTTTCTTTGAGTTCAGCAGAACAAAGAAATTCATACAGATTTGGAACAACTTGAGGGTGAGTAAATGATGACACAATTTTCATTTTTGGGTGAACTATCCCTTTATTCACACATCACTTTATTTTAATATTAATTGAATTGGACCCAGGATGATTCTGAAAGAATACTCTGCTGTTGCTGTAGTAACGAAACTCATGCGCATCTGACTGACATATAAACTGCATATCAGTTGTTTTTTATTTTGTGGATATTTCAGCTAACAGTTTGATTTGTACATTCAGTTGAACAACATTAATTTAAAGTTAATGACAGTCCGCGGCAACTCATGCTGCTTTTCCAAGTGATAATTTTGCCGTTTAAAAAATATATATAAAATAAATCACATTATTATTGTTGATGTTCATGACTTTATCCTATAGGCTGAAACAAAGATTGTGTATTCTTCCGGACAACGTCTTTCTGTCCGTATGCTTTTATAGGAAACTAATAATAGCCATAGATCGCGCTTTCTCTTTCCATTTTCTCTGTTTTGTCAATCAAACACCACTTCAAACTCATCGCTGTAACTTTGTTCATTCCTGCAGGGGGATTTTATATTAACAGTTTTGGACTGCTGTCTTGAATTGGGTGTAATGCCTGTGAGTTATAAACGCGGCTGCGCGTCTCGTGCGGTGTGTACATTCCGCACATTTATTAAATACGCGTCCTTGAGAGCGCGCAGTTTTCTAACGTGTTTACTTTATCTTGTTAGGTAATGTGAATGGTATGACGTTTCAGATGCGTCTGAAATGACAAAAACATATACATATTACATTTTTTTTTTATCAAAATATTGCAAGGGACATTTAGCTAGTGGCTGGATATTAGTAGGGAGGGACACGTCCCTAGCACCCCCCAATTCTACGCCCCTGCCTTTTACAGACTATTATGCCAGTGTTATTTTACAGGCCTCCTCAACCCGTACTGTACCTGGGTTTCTGCTAAAAAGAAGGGTGGATTGATTCATTCATATATAAACACGAGTACCCTTTAGTTCAGTGGTAACATACTGGAACATTTAGTTTCTAAGCTTTGCATTTGCTAACACAATGACTGGAAAGTCTGCAAACTCACATCAAACTGCAATCAATCCAGATTCGAGTCACGGCGCAACTACATCTCGCGTTGGCTGATAGTTTCATGCGAATCTTAAACTATTTATGCATTCGGAAAAGAAGTGAATCATGAGAAGTTTCCGAGCCATGCAAAAACTACAAACATGTACAGTGTATCAAATATGCACGGATGCGTTCTTACCTTCAGCGATCAAAGTGAACGCTAGGAAAACACTCTCGGCGTTTATAAGTTTGCGCTCGTGCCTTCTCGTCCATAAAACCATGGTTGAAGTCGATAAAAGAGACGGGTATAAATTAAAGGCTCAAAAGTTCGTGTATGTACAGATACTGGAATTTTGGGTTGCCGTATAAACGCTAAAATCCAGTTTCTCGGTTCCTCAAAGCGAGTGGTTCAGGAGTGCATGCGCGTTAGTGGGGAGCTGTGGGCTTGGTTGGATGTGTCAGGCGCTCCATGCTGAATCCAGCAGAAATCTCCTCGAAATAGAGACAAAGAAAGAGCCCCTCTGCGCGTGTGTTTGAGACAGTGCTGGGGGTTTGTGTGAGCGCAGGAGTCGTGTTTCTCTCTCCAGTGGGAGTGGATGGGTGGGAGGCGCTAGGGGCTCTATCGGGCTGCAGGAAGGTAATGGCGCTTTTCCACTGCATGGTACGGTACGGTTCGGCACGGCTCGGTACGGTACGGTACGGCTCAGTTCGGGTCGGTTTGCATTTCCACCGCAGTTTAGTACCGCTATAGAGTGGGCGGGATTATTCACGCGTCGTTATAATTGCGCCGCCTCTACTGCCGTGACATCATCGTAAACGCGCCACAAACAAACTCACAACAAAGAAAGGAGACGGAATAGTGTTCTTCATTCTCGGCATGTGGATGTTTTAACAACAATGGAGAGGTCTATGAATGCTTGTGATTTACCCCAGCAGCAGAGACTGTGGTGACAGTGACACGGGCTGTAACGTTAGATGAGGAGAGCAGAGATGTTCGTGCAGGTGTGCTGCGTTAACGTTACTTGATTAGTTAACTATTCATGCAGCGTGTTCTGTAAAGTGAATTATCAATAAACTTTTGAATATTTCAAAATGTACAATGTATCCCTTGTTTTTTTTTATTTATGTGATGGTTTTATAATCGCGGCATTAATCATTTGTCTTTTCAAGAGGTTCATTACGTGCTCATACAATGATACATATTTAATATAGTCTGAGGTACACTTATTCGATCAGATTGTTTTTAATTGAAGCAAAACACAGATACAGAGGTAAAAATATAAACAGAAAACATACTCTGAAAATATAGCAAGTTCAAAAGTAACGTTATACATAAGGCTTTTTCCTTCGGTGTCGCGCCATCAAGCTCTCGCTGGATCCGCTCCTCGGCTATCAACGAGAGGAACGTCTGTTCTTCCTCAACAGACAACGACACTGCTATTTTGTGGTTGATGCAAAAATTTGCGTTTGTTTAAACAGAAGTTGCGTCCGATCCTTCGCTGGCTGTGCTGGTTTAAATCTAGCGGGTAGGACTGTGGAGGAGGGTCTCGTGTGTCGCAAGTTCAGTGACGCAGTAATGACGATTTTCTCCGGCCAATCAGTGATCAGCAGAGTTTACACGTCACGTTTTGGTAACGGTACCGGCTCGCATGGAACCTCGAATCAAGTGGTACTAAAAAGTATCAGGTACCAGGTACAGTACCCAGTGGAAAACCCCCAAAAGTGAACCGTACTGTACCGTGCATCGTGCACCATGCAGTGGAAAAGTGCCACTGCAAAGTGGAGGGTAAAGACCATGACACCAGTCCCTGACAAGTTACTTTCACTCAGTTCACATGACCGAATGCATTAATATTATATTCAGCATGATTTAAAGTAGCCGCATAAGTAACAGTAGTTCAAAAGAATAACACCTGGTCTCAAATATGAGTCGTTCATTCATCACGTGACAGCCCCATAAACTAAACCTATGCAGCATGAGCCGGAAAGAGAATTGATTCGTTCACTTTTCGAGTCTTTCGTTCTTTTGTCACGTGACGTGACAGCGTTGATAGAGGAATTAGTTAATTTAGCAAGCTTCCTTACAAACGGGGATTATTATTATTATTTTCATTATTATTTACTCTTACTTACAGTTACGTGATGCGTTTCTGGTCTCAAATTGTAGCTTTTTATTTCTTACAGTTTATAAATGTGTGAATTTCTGTCACGATGGTTCTTTTACATAACACTGAATGTGGTAACAAAGGTAATAAACTAAAGAGTTGGTTATTATTATTATTATTATTATTAAGTCTTTTTCTATCAGACTGCATAGGTTTAGCTTATGGGGCTGTCACGTGATGAACGAACGACTCAAACCCTAAAGGCCCGTACACACCGGACGAATTTCGCGCGTTATTCGCCGACGCTTAACGCCTCATGACTAAACAAAGGGCGCCAATGTGAGTGTGCACACCGACACGAAAACGCCACGCGTGAAACCGTTTGACGCGCAGCGTCAAAAACTATCCGACCAATGAGATTGGCGCTTTTGCTCACGTGTCTGGAGCTGCTGAAGTTACAGTAAAACACAACCTGGGGGCGCTCAAACACAAAACAGTCTTGCTGAGCACTAGGGTTGTGACGGTGAGGAAATGTTCCCATTATTACACACGATGGGGAGTTACATTACATTACAATACCCTGTAAGCGCCGTGCGTGTTTTACTTTGACTTTAATATCAGCAGCAATTCTGCGTCAAGGACTGTTTGAATAAAATAAAAATCAGCAAATAAATTCTCATTACAATAGCCTGTAAGCGCCGTGCGTGTTTTACTTTGACTTTAATATCAGCAGCAATTCTGCGTCAAGGACTGTTTGAATAAAATAAAAATCAGCAAATAAATTCTCATTACAATAGCCTGTAAGCGCCGTGCGTGTTTTACTTTGACTTTAATATCAGCGGCAATTCTGCGTCAAGGACTGTTTGAATAAAATAAAAATCAGCAAATAAATTCTGAAATAAATGAGAAACTAATGTTTTTTTTAAACATCACTTAGAGCAGGGATGCCTAATAGATCGATCACGAAGACAATGCTGGAAGATCACTTTTTAGGTCAGTGTTTCTCAACCAGGGGGAAAGATAAAACTACAATATAATATATTCACTAATATTATGACTCGTATGTTAAGTCATGTAAAAAAATATATAGCCTATTCATAAATAACAGTACCACCTCTCTACATATTCTGTGTTTCGGAGCAGCACATATTTATCATCGTGTGTAATACAGACTGAACGGTTGCTCAAAAACACTGTATATATATCATATGATACGCAAACTACATCTCTCAGTTGGATAAAAGAAGCCAGTGTCACAATAGTACACACAAGTTTTGATGGACGACTATTGTAATCAAGGAAGAGATGATTACAGTGACAGGATCGTGCATTAGAGCGTTATGTCCGTTATGATGCGCAAACGAACCGTGCGCGCTCTCGGTTCACTCATATTTCTGCTTGAACAGATAGTTAGGCTAACAAATAAAAGTGTAGTCTGCATACAATTTTATTTATTTTATTCGTCTTGTATTTATTGACAGAAAAATGTCAATAACATTTTGCTGCCAACACGGAATAAAGTGTCACAGAGAGAAAAAAATTATATAAAAATTGTAATCCTTATTTTTATTCGTTTTGTCAGGATATAATCGTTTATGCTAACATTCAGCCTACAACACAATAGAAAAAATGTAGGTTTAGCCTAATATATATTTTATAAGTCCTGTCAAAATACTAAATTAATTTAACATCTTGCTGTTAACACAGTGAAAAGTGCAGCAGAGAAAATAAATAAATTTGACAGTCTGTCATTTAAAATGATAGAATAAGCATAATAAAAAAAGAAAAAGGACAGATAGTTGAACGTCCTTCAATGACATCGCATTCACACTCCATCTTTATTCTGATCTGTCACTCATCACAACCTGCCAGTTCTGTCTGAGAGCTGTATATTATATCTGCATCTTTGCACATGCTTTGCTCAGACCCATAAATAAAACGAAGCACTGGTTCGTGCTGCAGCGCGCGCATAACGGTCCGAGTGCAGGCTGTACCGGAGCTCGATAAGAATAAAGCGCAGATATGCTGTTCTGAAAGGAGGTCGGAACGGATAATGTTAGACCGCCCGCTCCCGTTCAAATTGCAATTGAGTTACCACGTTATATTCAGGAAATTAATCCCGCGGCGAAATCTGGTTATCAATTATAACCCCAAACACAATGTTTGATTTAAAATACAGGTAAAAATCAATACTGTGATGCATGGCTCTCGTTCGTTCGGTGCACTGCATTGAGCAGCAGCGTTCAGTTTTAATTGCAGTGTCCTCTAACTGAACTAAATTATTTTTATTACTATAAAAAAATCTAAACGACGGTGAGATCTACACTGCCGGGAAGAAATAAGAAGACAAAGAAGATGCAAGGCAAGATGAATGTAGAGCTGCTGGTCTCGTTGGTGTCTGAACACAAATAACTTTATGACAAATTTGTATGATTTTGACAAGCGGGTAAACACTTGCTCTCTTCTTCTGAGAGACAAGCGAGTGTCAGAAGCGTGGTTGCTCAGCACCACCTTGTGTACCGGGTATTTCTGTTTTACATTAAGCGCCATCTAATGTCAGGGAATGAATTTGCATGTTCACTCGGCTCATCGTCAGCGATAATCGCTTGGGTGCGCCGATATTCGTCCCGGTGTGTACGGGCCTTAAGACTTGAGAAATGAACTAATCAATTCTCTTTCCGGCTCATACTGCAATTAGTCACGTGATGAACGAACGACTCAAACCCGAAGACTTGAGAAATGAACTAATCAATTCTCTTTCCGGCTCATACTGCATTAGTCAGGTCATGAACGAATGACTCAAACCTGAAGACTTGGTGGGGGGACGAGCAGTAAACAAATTCCTCAAGAGCAATTTTTGAAGGGGACACAAAATATACAGCCAAAATTGTACTTGTAAGTAAGGCTGTGCAATTAAGTAAGTAAGGCTGTGTGATTTGTCTGCGATAACAAACACACATGTCCTAGCTTGTCAGTGAACTACGGCTCTGTATATTAACTGCTGCTCCATCTGAAAACAGGTGATCACAGAACCGGCTTTACTGTCGAGATGTGCATGTTAATCGAATTCGATTAATTGCACAGTCTTACTTGTAAGGATATATATATATATGTGTACACTACACAGCATGTGTAGATAGTATGGAGACCATGTTTAAATATTGGCAGCGTCTTTGCACTAACTGTAAATAGCGATAGAGGCTATAACACAAAGTTCAAATAGCAATGGATTCTATTTATATTTTATTAATATAGCAGGATTTTCTGCTATTTATACTACTTATTGCAAATAGTGGCAATTATCTGAACCTCAGTATTGTAGTACATTATAAAACAGTGTGCAATAATAACTTATTGAGTGTAAATTTAAATTTGAATTCAAAATGAATGTCACCTTATTGGGAGAATAAAGCCTTTTCTACACCTACCCTAACCCTACTCGATACTTTATTTAAAACTTTTTAGTTATGTCCTTAACATCGCTAAACACTCTTTACATGCAATGTGTGTTCATTCATACACGACGCCGGTGGGAGCTCTCGCGCAGGAAAAGAAAATTCCTAATATGGATAAATGTCCAGCTATAGGTGTATGAAAACAGTTATTTTAGTAGAAAAACAGAAATGTTTGGAAACATTAAACATGCGATTGCAAGAATATATGGTTTATTTGTGATTTTCAATCATCTCCAGGTAATAAATAAAGTAGGCTATATGAACGATGCAGTACTAATTGACAAATAGCATTTGTGACGAGTGGGGCGGGACCGAGAGCCGTGGGAACGGAGCGAGGCCGGTGGAGTAAATGATAATGAATGACACCTGCACCACTCACCGGTCTTGCGTCCCACAGAGGAGATTTGGAAGATAAAAGGAGGAGCGACGACAGGGAAAGACAAGAGAGGACCAGGCCTGGATTTTAGTTTGTGTTTTGTGTGCGGCAGTCGTCTGTGAGGGGCTGCCGTGTTTATTTTGTGTTTATTTATTTTATAATTAAAGTGTTTAATTGTTCGCAGGTTCCCGCCTCCTCCTTCCCGTATCTAAGAACTTCATTACAGCATTTATTACAGTATACTAACTATTCTGCCTTATTATGTGATAAAAAGGTGTTTATAGTATATAAACAAATCATTATTATTGGTTATTGTCCAGCAGTGTAATCTGATTTCGAAGCCAATTAAAATCTAGAAATAAGATAAAAAATGAAGTTGCCTACACGCTACCAGTCAAAAGTTTTTGAACAGTATGACTTGTTTTTTTTTAAGAAGTCTGTTAACCAAGCCTGCATTTATTTGATCCAGCAAAACAGTAACATTTAAAATATTTTTTACTAATTAAAATAACTGTTTTATATTTGAATATATTTTAATTAAATATTGACAATAATAATAGTTTTAAAAGCTTCTTGAGCAGCAAATCAGAATTATTTCTGAAGGATCATGTGACATTGAAAACTGGAGTAATGATGCTGAATTACATTTGCTGAAATACGTTCAAATAGAAAACAGTTGTTTTTAGTCAAAAATATTTAATAATATTACTGCATTTGCTGTATTTTGTATCAAATAAATGCAAGCTTTGTGAATAGAAGAGACTTTAAAAAATACAAATAATATTACTGTTCAAAAATGTTGACTGGTAGGTTATATATCACATAAATTTTATATTGTAACGAATATATATATATATATCAAATAATGCAAAGTTGTAAGCGACTTACAGTGATACAGGATATACATTTTTTACATTATGTGTACCCTGGGAATCGAACCCAAAACCTTTTGCGCTGCAAACGCAATGCCCTACCACTGAGCCACAGGAACACAGGAACACAACTTTTATAGCTTTAAGGATTCATCTATATTTAATCTAGAATATAGAGTTTGATAACTATTAGTGGTTAATAACTTAACTACTTAACTATTTAATTTCTGTATATTTCTACTTGCTGAAGGGCACAGGTAGCTAATTATGACATTTGTTTTAATAGGTTTATGAGAAGATTGTTTAAAGTTCACTTAAATTAGAAGTGATTTTAAGAGCACTTCGACCTCAGCACAGTAATATCATCACTCCTGAAAACTCCTCCCCCCACTACTGATAGTGAAGGCATGCAGGTCACGTTGGTTGTATTGAGGGAAGTTAAAGGTCCATTGTGCTACATGTGTTCCTGTCTGCCCTGTGTATCCCATGTTGGAAGGATTAAAACTCTGACTTGTATTTACTCCTCGTCTCCTCATTCCTTGCTCTGCTCTGTAGGCAATTGTGACGTATATATATATATATATATATATATATATATATATATAAGTATTTAATTGGTTCATTATAGTTTTTAGTAAATACCTTTTTCACATTTCCGGGTTTCTCAGCAGCGGAAGTCGTCATAGTTGGGTAAACGTTGAGAGCAGTGAATGGGAGAGTACCACAAATATATAAGTTTGCATTCCCATTTGCTCAAATAGCAAAAGAAAAACTCCACGATAGTGTTTTCAAAAATAAAATAAAAAAGGACAACATTTGAGAGAGACTTATAACGGCAGTCGGAAGAGAGAATGCCCTCCCAGCATTAGAAACACTATCACATTAGCGTTAACTAGTTTTTGTAATTTGATGCAAATGTGATATAATACTGTTATAAATGTGCATACATTTTTTAAATGAAATGTAAAATATACAAACTTTCGAGGATTTATGATGCTGATGACTGTTGAAATGCATCATCACAGTCTTGTGAAAAGGGTCCATTCTCTGTCTAAGTCTAATGAGAGGGAACATTGTTAAAACACAACACAACAAAGCACAAAATAATTGAGAATGGGGCTTTCGAAATGCAAGTTTTTTTTTAAATGATAGCATTATTTTCTATGTATAAACTACAACATGAATTTTTGAAAATGGTGACGTCACGTACATACTACAGGGGTGTCGCTAGTGGGGGGAAAAAGGGTGACAGAGTGCATAGGGTAGGTTCTTTAATATTCGTCACATACACAATCATACAGGGTATAATCAGTAGTGAAATGTAGGTCAGGACAGGTCCGCTCAATGGAAAGTGCAAAAAAAAAAAAATTATAATAATAATAAAATAGAAAATAAAATAAAAATAACATAAGCAATAAAACAATGAAACATAACACAAGATAATATATATATAAATATAGGTGAGAATGAAAAAGGGAACAAATAATAAAATAAAATGAGTAAGATGTGCAATGAGATAAAATGTGCAATACAGAGCCCAGAGGTCTGGGGGGCCTGCGATCGATTACTGGCCATCGGGAATCCCGGGACATTCCATTCAAATAGTGGGCCAAAAGCCTAAACGAAGGATACCTCCCCGATATTAGGCGCTGTTTTAAATTACAGCGCATGCGAAACAGCATAAAGCAAATACTCCAAAAGCGCGAAGCAGTGCTAGCCGATGCATCCACCAGCCACGCGTTAAAGACAAGAGTCAGTCTCCCGCACAGCGCTAAAGAACGTGCACAGCGCAACTGCCACGATTTATAAGAGATAAACAGCTCAAATCGCTTCCCGTGCAGACCCGCTCCCGCCCAGTCCCGCTCCCGCACACTCTCACAAGGTTATATCCCTCACCCACCCGCTCCCGCGATATATTCACTCTTTTTTCACCCGCTGTCCGCTTTAAATAATTTTCTTCCCGACCCGACCGTTCCTGTAAAATTTAGATTTAAATGTTCTTTCTACTGAAAGAAAGAGAGATAGGCTAACAAATAAAAGTAGTAGGCCTAGCCTATGCACAAAATTGTATTTGTTATTTTATTCGTCTTGTTGATTTGTAAGACACATTTAGCTACCAACTCAGTCGAAAAAAAAGTGTCAAAGAGAAAATTAAAATCTACATTTAGATAAATACTGATTTTAATTGAAGTAAAATGTTTATTCAATAAGGGCTTGATTAAAGATAAATATCTTATAAATAATATCATTATAAGGATTCCTAGATACTCTCTCTCCAAAAAAGACATCTAAAGACTGTTATACTCACCTTTGCTAGTTCCTACATTCCGGAACAACTTCTGTGCAAAAATAAAGATCATTGTTTTTACTTGCCATCTGTGTCACGCCACGTCTGTTACACATGCACTGCATGCCCTAAATATGCCCACTTCCATAGTAGGCCGAAAAACAATATGTAAGCAGTAATGTAAGTAGAATGTGAGTAGTAGGACCGAATTCACAGTATCAATAAAACAGTAGACAAAAAGTTCCCAGATCACTTACTACTTCCGGCGAGATTCTGAAGTGCGCATCTAATGGACACTTTACAATCCCATAAAGCCACAACTGATGCCGGTTGGTCACATGTCAGCAGAGATCAAGATAACTAGATGAGCCCCAAAGACAGATCCCCTCTGAAGACCAAGTTACCTAAGATGGCCATCGGGACAAGACCATGGGAACCAGATGAGTCTTCTGCACAATCTGACTTTGCCGCAGCCTAGAATTAAACTGCTGTTTCATCTGGACAGAGGAGAACGGCACACTATTTTCCTGTTTAATACTGTAAAGTTGCTTTGACACGATCCACATTGTAAAAAGCATTATATAAATAATGATGACTTGATTTGACTTGACATGACAGTGAAAACATGGTGGATGTAGTATGTCTGAATTTCAAGGTTCAAGGAGGTTTCTTTATTCGTCACATAATAAATTATACAGGGTATAATCAGAAGTGAAATGTAAATCAAATCAGGTCCGCAGTGGACAGTGCAAAAGAATAAAAATAAAAATTATATAAAAACACAACACAAGAGCATATATAGGTAAAAAAAGAGTTTTTTGTAAAAAAAGAGTAAAATGTGCAACATAAATAAGATGTGCAAAAACAGTATATTGGGACTTAATAAATAGTAATATGAACAAGAGGGATGTGCAAGAGGGATGTGCAAACGGGTTGTACCGGGTATGTACACATAACAGCAATACGGATGATGAGAATATGAATGTATTACAGTTAATAATGAGTCTTGTAAGTGTTTATGAAACTGGGTTTGTGTTAAGGAGCCTGATGGCCTGATGGAAGAAGCTCCTCCTCAGTCTCTCAGTTTTTGCTATCATGCCCCTGAAGCGCTTGCCAGATGGCAGTAAACAAAATAGAGGGTTACCGGGGTGAGTTGAGTCTTTGAGGATTTTAGCAGCTCTGCTTTTGCAGCGTTTTAGGTAGATGTCCTGCAGAGAGGGGAGAGCAGACCCTGAGATGCGCTCAGCTAAGTGCACAACTCTCTGCAGAGCTTTGCAGTCCTGGTTTGAGGAATTACCATACCACACTGAGATGCACTGAGTCAATACAATTTCTATGGCCCCTGAGTAGAAAGTTTTCAGGATTGTTGGTGAGACCCTGAATTTCCTCAGCTGTCGCAGATGGTAGAGTCTTTGCCTGGCTTTCTTAACCTGAGTCTGAATGTGTGTAGTCCATGTCAGGTCCTCTGAGATGTTTACACCGAGGTACTTGAAGCTACTCACCCTCTCCACAGGGGTCCCACTGATCATAAGATGAGTGTAGGGCCGCTGCTGTCTCTTCCTGAAGTCTACAATCAGCTCTTTAGTTTTGCTCACGTTCAGAGAGAGACAGTTGTCCTGGCACCATGATGTGAGTCTCTCTACCTCATCCAAGTATGCGGCCTCATCAATGTTGTTAATGAGGCCCAGAACCACGGTATCATCAGCAAATTTAATGATAGAAGTGGAGCTGTGAGAGGACATGCAGTCGTGGGTGTATAGAGAGTAGAGCAGGGGGCTCAGGACACAGCCCTGTGGGGCTCCTACGTTCAGGGTGATGGAGTTGGAGGTGAACTGGCCGACTTTCACCACTTGTGGTCTGGCGGTGAGGAAATCTTGAATCCAGTCACAAAGTGAAGAGGTTATACCAAGGTCTGAGAGTTTAACAGCCAGCTTGGTGGGGACTATAGTGTTGAAAGCTGAGCTATAGTCAATGAATAGCAGCCTGACATAGTTGCCATTTGTGCTGTAAATGTGAGTGAGGGAGGAGTGCAGTACCTGGGAGATGGCATCATCAGTAGACCTATTTGGCCGATAAGCAAACTGAAGAGGGTCCAAAGTAACAGGAATGGAGGATCAAATGTGTTTCTTTAAAAGTCTCTCAAAAACCTTCATGACTGTCGATGTGAGGGCAACTGGATGATAGTCATTCAGGCAAGAGGGTTTACTGTTTTTAGGCACAGGGATGATGACAGATTTTTTAAAGGGGGTGGGAACAACAGAGGTAGCAAGGGACTCATTAAATGTGGATGTAAACAAACCAGCAAGCTGATCAGCACAGGACCTCAGAACGCGGCCAGTAATCCCATCAGGTCCTGCTGCTTTCCTGACGTTCACTCTCCTTAGTTCCCTCCGAACCTCGTCCTCTGACAGGGTGAATACATGATCATCGCTGCTCTGTCTGCTGCTTCTTGACGCGCTGATCGGCAGAGTCGCGCCACCATTACATTCAAAGCGGCCGTAGAAGGTCTTCGGCCAGCAACGGATCTGCTCTCACCTCTGCAGAACAGTTGTTACCAGAGGAACAGATGGTCTTCAGTCCCTGCCACATGCATTGAGAGTCATTGAGCTGGAAATGTGACTCAATTCTCTCCCTGTACCGGCGTTTAGCGGCTATAACTGCCCGTCTGAGAGTGTAGCACGATGTCTTGTACTCACTCATGTTTCAAGAGAAAATACTGGCGTTGTATGCGGCAGTACGATGGTTAACCACATCACGGATTGTTCTGTCCACCCACGGTTTCTGATTTGAGAATGTCCTTATTGTTACCGTTTCAGTGGCCTGTTCGGTTAGCATGTTGACAAAGATCAATGCTACCTCCGTGAATTCGCTGACGTCAGATGAACTCGCCCGGATTATGTCCCAGTCGACGTCATCAAGAGCCACCTGTAGCGTAGCTTCAGAGTGGGAGGACCAGCGCGTCACTTCCTTCTCCACTGGGGGGACCTGGACGATCCGTTGTTTGTATTCCGGTGTGAGGAAAATGGCGGCATGGTCCGATTTCCCAAAAGCATGAGTAGGCTTTGTAGGCATTTTTGAGCGGAGTGTAGCAATGATCGAGTGTATTCAGTCCTCTGGTTGGACAGGATATATGCTGATGAAAGTTCGGCATGACCTTCCTGAGGTTGGCTTTGTTAAAGTCCCCCGCGATGATAGAGGCAGCATCAGGGTGTTTGTTGATGTATCCACTGAGCTCATCGTGGAGTTTGGACAAAGCCAAGCTAGTATCTGCCTTTGGTGGAATGTAGACAGCAGTAACAACGATTGATGAAAATTCCCGGGGCAGATAGAATGGGCGGCAGATAATGGAGAGATGTTCTAGATGAGGCGAGCAGGAACACGACAGAATTTAGATATTTCTGGGGTCACACCATTTCTTGTTAATCATGAAACACACCCCACCACCTTTGGTTTTCCGGCCTCAGCTGTTCTGTCCATCCGTAAAACAGAAAAGTTATCAGACGGCGTTACAGCGGTGTCCGGGACAGTCGGCGTGAGCCATGTTTCGGTCAAACAAAGGATGTTACAGTCTCTAATGTCCCGTTGGAAACTTATCCTGGCTCTAAGATCGTCCATCTTATTCTCCAAGTATTGGACATTAGCGAGCAGAATACTCGGTAGAGGAGGACTGTGAGCCCTTTTCCTCAGTCTGTTGCGTATTCCAGCACGTCTCCCGCGATGTTTCCTTCGTCTCATGGGATTATTGAGGTGGTCATTGTTCAACTCTGTGTTCTGAAGTATCTCCAATGGTCATGCTGGATCCGTGGATAAAGTGTCCTTGATCAGGTTAGTGTAGCGCTGTCCAATGTTCAAAAGTGTTCTTTTGTCGTACATAATCATTGTAGACGTTACACGTATAAAGAGAGAAGTAGAAATAGGTAAAAAAAAACACATAAAAGCACAATTCTGAGCGGAGCTAATTCACATGCGACTGAACTCAGCAGCGCCACCGGTAGATAATTTAATTCATGCTATAGAGCAGCGGTTCTCAATTCCAGTCCTCACGTCTGTACAGTAGAACGCAGGAGAAGATTCAACACTCTTCAGCAATTAAAAAGCAATCAAGCACAATTGTTAGTTTATCTAAAGTAATTTTTGCTTATTAGTATGGTTTAACTGGATCATCAAAGGTCAGCAGCAAACACATTGGTTAATAAAATGAGATTAGATATATTTGTGTTGTTTGACATATTTAATTATTGCAGGTTTGCGTTTATTATTCTGAGTTTGCATTTCACTGTTTTAATTATTTTTGATGAATACTGAATCTGTTTTTGCGAGTGGGATGAATTAATACACGTTCACATTTAGTCTAGATTAGAACTAAAGTAAGATCATGTTCACACAGCGCACAATATGTGCACAGCGCATATTCACACCCCAATAAATGGAAAAAAATTAACTCAGATATTTTCTTGTAAATTAAAAAGTAATGTGTTACTTTACTAGTTACTTGAAAAAAGTAATATTATTACATAACTCACATTACTTGTAATGCGTTACCCCCAACACTGCCTATAAATTAATACATATTCATCACATAAGGAATGGGCGACTGGAATAAAACGACTGCCGTGCATGACTGATAAATCAGGTCAGGAGGAACACAACACCACTCTAGAGCTCTGAGTGAACAATGCTCGTGCACTGGGTTTCTTGTGGGTTTTTGTCACCGGAGGTCACATTTCATTGCTAAACATGTGTCAAAAGGATATTTAATACCTGAGAGAATGAGCCAGGTGGATTTCTGGTATTTCCCACTGGAGTTAAAATCACTCATTATATAATTTATCTGTAGTAGTACACACAGCCTCCCACAGCAGCCATCACATTCCAGTGTTTTCAGTGTATAACATATATATTAGGTTTCAAAAAGTAATGTTGAGGTAGTTGCTATGGGTTTTAAAAAAGGTCAAAATAGTTGTAAATGGTTAGTTCACCCAAAATGTCAAATTCTGTCATCATTTACATTGGATTTGGACATTTGGATCTGTGGCAGAGGGAAAGATTAGCAATTCATTTATGCACCCTCAGTAAAAACATACATTTAGCAATGTAAGCTTGAGTCTGTCATGAAAAAAAGTAACTGCAACATTTAATCTTATATTAATATTTTAGTTTTATATCTCATAATTCTGACTTTTGTTTTAGAATTGAGAGTTATAAGCTCGTATAAACAATTCACAACAACTTTTATCAAGTAATTTTGTTTAATTCTCGCAATTCTGTTTCTTTCTCGGAATTATGAATTTACATCTCACAATACTAACCCCCCACCTCCACCTCCGCAAAAGTTAATGGCAAATTTTATCTCACAATTCTAACTTTTCTCACAATTCTACATTTTCAGCTTGCAATTCTGACTATTGGTCTTATATTTGTCAGATATAAACAAACATTTTCAGAAAACAAATTATAAAAAATGGCAAAACCTGCACGAGGCTTCATCTTAAATTTCACAGATTTTTTTACATCTCGCAATACTGTTGTTTTTTTCGTCAAGATTAATTGCGTCTTTGTCTCCTGCCGTTCTGACATTTCTCGCAATTCTGAATTTACATCTTGCAATTCTGATTTTTTTTCCCTCATAATTGTGAGATATAAGCTAAGATTTGTGAGAAAAAAGTGGCAAAAGCTGCATATTTACATCTTGCAGTTCAGAGTTATTAATTTTCTGCCATGGGTAATGAAAGAGGGGGTGATGCTAAATGGCTGAATAAACTCATCAAAAAAGCGAGTTCTGTCATTGGACAGGATCTGGTTCCTCTGGAGGTGGTTGCGGAGAAGAAAATGAGGCAAAAAATTGCTAGCCATCACGGAAAACACTCCCCACCCTCTAAATGACTTGCTTCTGGCATTGCGTAGTAATCTTAGTTGGAGACTGATTTAGCCTCGGTGCAATAGTGAACGGTATAGAAGGTCTTTTGTTACCCACTGTGCTTAGACTGTATAATACATCTCTCAGTGCAAAGGCACCTTTGACCTTCTAGTGACCTAGATATATCTATCTATCTATCTATCTATCTATCTATCTATCTATCTATCTATCTATCTATCTATCTATCTATCTATCTATCTATCTATCTATCTATCTATCTATCTATCCATCCATCCATCCATCCATCCATCCATCCATCCATCCATCCATCCATCCATCCATCCATCCATCCATCCATCCATCCATCCATCCATCCATCCATCCATCCATCCATCCATCCATCCATCCATCCATCCATCTTTTAATTCTCAGAGATATAAACTCCCAATTTGCAAGAAAACAGTTGCAAGTAGCCCTTTTTTATCCCCTGGTAGAAACAAGCTTCCATATTTTAGTCTGTACAGTATGACTTAGGAAGAATTTAGTGCAGAAGTAGGTTAATTTTATGGAGTTTTTTGTTGTTTTTGGAGTTTGACGGCACCCATTTCCATTCACTTTTATTTAACGCCAAAAAGAGCTGTTAGTTAAATAGTTTTTTGAGTGGTCAACATGAGAATGAGTAAAAGACGAATTGAAATATTCCTTGAAGAAAAAGTTACATGAAAGATTGATGTGTAAACTTAGACAAAAAGCCAAAAGTGTTCATGATCAAAAGCACATTAACCACAGCCTCCTACAAATCTAGAGAGAAATGAGTCAGAACATGTATGCAGTTTCATTGGTCTGTGCTTTTGTACAGCTCCACTGTGCTTGAGCTCAGAGGCCTGCTGTTTCTCAACGTCCTCGCTGCTCCCGAACCCTGTGACGAGACGCCCGACAAATCAGCATTACTCCATTAATCTCCTTTAAACCAAATCAAATTAAACCCTGAGCTCACACAACAGCGGCCCTAAATCATCTCCATTACTGTTCAGGTAACCGAGGGATGCGGCTTTCTCCATGCTGTGTGCGATGAAAAACAACTCATTTACAAGAAAGAACAACACTCTACTGTACCAGGCGGTAAAGCTGCTAAAGCTGGGTTCAAAGTCCAGTGCAGTATAATATTCATGAATCGCTGAGTTTGTGTGTCTCATTTTGTGTTGCGAGGTTCTGGTGGCATGCTTCCTTGGATTTTCTTCACCAGCATCTCGCTGCTTCTGTGCAGGACTTCCCTGAGTTTCCCGAAAGAGCCACTTCTCCTGAGAGAACCGTCCTGAACACAAACACAGTCCTGGCTTAAAATTGTTGCTGTATGTTTTTCAACTCATGCCATTGGTTAAAGGGTTAGTTCACCCAAAAATGAAATGAATTCCTAAATTCTGTCATTAATTATTCACCCTCATGTCATTCCAAACCCGTAAGACCTTCGCTCATCTTCAGAACACAAATTAAGATATTTTTGATGGATTCAGAGGGCTCTCTGACCCTCCATAGACAGCAATGGAATTAACATGATCAAGGTCCAGAAACGTAGCAAGGAGATCAATAAAATAAATAAAGTTAGAATAGAAAAGGGTTCTGTCCAAACTGTTGCTATAAAATTAGAAGCACACAATTCCCTAGACTATCATTATATGCTTAAACATTAAGATTTGTACTCATGGAAATGACTAAAGTAGTCAAACCATTCATTAGAAGGGGGTGAACTAGGGGTGGGCGATATGGCAAAAATATCAAATCACATTTTTTTTATAAATATGACAATTTCACCACGATTCTTTGTCATGTTGGTTTTACTATTTTATCTGAGCAGTGCAGACAAAATAATTTCCCTATTATAAAGACAAAGCCTTTCAAGGTAACATAAAAAAGAATGGTGGATATTTAGGCCAAAGTGGGGGAAGATAAAAATCTGTCATTATTTTATCTTTGTTATTAAAAATAAGAACAAAGATACACATTACAAATACACATAATATTATTTTCAGGTACAATATGTGTATTTAGCATTCAAGAAACTGAATGAACAAATATAAAAATACAACACTATATAGATTGATTCCTATTAAAGCAGCTGTATTATTATTTTCAGTCAAGAGTGTTTTGTGTTTTGTTGTTTCCAAAGGGTTAACAAAAATATAACTTTAGCATTTTTTTTGTTATTAAAAATAAACAAGCAAGCCCAGCTCAAGTGACAAAAAAAGTAATGCAAAAAGTAACATAATAAATTACTTTCATAAAGAGTAGTGCTGTCAAACAAAAAGTTTTTGTTTACATAATATGTGTGTACTGTGTATATTTGTTATGTACATATAAATACACACGTATACGTGTATATATTTGATCAAAATGCGGTATGTTTATATATTAAATATATTTATATAACATAAGTTATTTAACATCGTTAAGAATCCGGTCTACGAACTTCCGTTGACTCACCACCAGAGGTCACCCGCTCACCACATCGACTCGCACCTTGCGTTCATGGTTAAATGTTAGTAAATGTTAGCACATCTTTGAGTTTAAAGCGGCTCTGACAGATAACTGCTCTCACGCCATCTGCGCTTCGCTTCTTGTTCAATGGTATTTATATATACAGACCAGGGGCGCGGGAAGGTGTTTTATGTAGGGGGTGCTGTGGGGGAGGGATGGGGGAGGGATGTTGGGTAGTCAATTTCTGCGTATAAATATTACGCCAAATAGAAACAGAAAATCGTGCTATAGCCTACGCACTTTCATGAGATCGTGTTAGACAACAATTAGCTATTTTACAAATAAGATTTACATACTTTTTTTTTTATTGAATACAATTATAAAATAAAACGCAAATTATAATCGGGCCTGTTTTAGGCTTTCCCTTATTTTTATATTTTAGATGGTGGGGTGACGGGAAAAATGACTGGAGCAGAGAGAAATATCTGCATCTTAACGGATTACATAGGCTAATGAAGAGTTTTTGCTTTGCTTTGAATTATTTCGTTTTACAGTAATATTTTAAAGCTTTCTATAGATATATTTATCATATCTCGAACATCGGAGCAACCATAGAAATGTTTAAATGAATCTTTATTATAACAAATTTAGCCTATATTTTTTTTTAATTCACAACAGTTTACAGTTGCCCACAGAAAAAAACAGGGGGTGCTGCAACACCCTCAGCACCCCCGTTCCCGCGCCCCTGATACAGACATTAAAAAAATTCATAAGAATATAAAATCTATTTGTTTTCTGCAAACTCCACCAAATTCTTGTTCTGCATCTCCACAAGTACCACTGAGGTGATTTTCATGTTGTTTTACTGCATCATTTTTTAATAATTGCATACCAAAATCATGACAAATGCTGCTTACGTTGCTGTATCACATATTGTAAAAAATCATAAAAATATCAAATCAAATTGTTTTCTGAAAACTCCTCCAGATTGTTGTTCTGCATCTCCCCAAGTATAATTACATACTAAAGTCATGACAAATGCTATTTACATTGCTACATAGACATTTAAAAAATTCATAAAAGAAAATCTAATTGTTTTCTGCAAACTCTACAATATTTGTGTTCTGCATCTCCCCAAGTACCACTGAGGTGATTGTCATGTTGTTTTACTGTATATTTTTTTAATAATTGCATGCTAAATTCAAGACAAATGCTATATACATTTTAGACTGTATAGACATATTTAAAAAATCATAAAAATATTAAATATTTATTTTCTTCTGCAAACTCCACCAAGTACCACTGTGGTGATTTTCATGTTGTTTTACTATTTCATACTTAAATAACCACATGGCAAAATCATGACTAATACTAGGCGTTTACCTCGCTACAGAAAAAATGTACCTGTATACCTTTATATACTTTTGGCTGACTTTGGGATAACCATTGGGTTTGGTTATTGACTGTGTATGTAACATTGGTATGTTTGGCTTAGTGAAGACTTTGGTCATTCTCATTCTGCTTCTGCCTTGTGTATGTGGTTTCTCTGTCTTGACGCACAACATGAACATGTCAGGAGAAAGAGACGAAAAATTTAGTCTGCAATTTATTCAAAACTGCATTTAAACTCAAACAGTTTGTCACACTGTCATGACTGTAATGTGGACATATATATAAGAGCATATAGAAGTACCACTACAAAAAAACTTTTCAGCGTCTTTTCAAGATTATATATATTCAACCTGTCTGTGTGTGTGTGTGTGTGTGTGTGTGTGTGTGTGTGTGTGTGTGTATGTTTGGTTGCTGTAGTGTGTCAGTAGGAAATAACCACAGTGGTACTTGGGGAGATGCAGAACAAGAATCTGGTGGAGTTTGCAGAAAACAAATAGATTTTATATTCTTATGAATTTTTTAAATGTCTGTATATATAAATACCATTGAACAAGAAGTGCCTATAAAGTGTTTTTTAATCTGCCTATTATTATCGATTAACTGACTGTGGTTTCAGTTTGATAAGCGATCCCTCTTGAGAAAAAAAAAGATTTGTAAAGGTTTCGAAGCTTATTTGCTATCTCTAACATAGCGCCATGAAGATCTTGTAACAATATTTTCTCCGAAGCACAGATGGCGTGACTGCAGTGACAGAAAGGTTGTGTGGTTCAGGGGGGCATCATCATGGTCTTCCTCATCCTCTCTGTGCCTCAATGTCTCTTTCTCATCCATGATCAGATTCCAGTCTCACAGCAGCAATGAGGGTCGTGGTGGACGGCGAAGACAGGTGAAGGTGGTCAGCTGCAGAATTGGCACAGCTGTGTTGAGATGGCATAAGGATGTGGGTTCACCGCTTGTAAATACATGGTTGTCAGAACAATAAGTTTGAATAAAGCTTTGTTTTATGTGTTGTTGACTTGTATATGAATGTGTTTATTGTGATTGTTACTTTTATTCATTCTTTTACTCATTCGTTCATGTTTCATGTTTGTTGTCAGTAAACAAAATATAATTATCATTAACTCATATGATAAATTACATTTTGCTTGTTTTACTAAAACATAATTTCCAGTAAAAAGTATATATATGGGTCTGCATTTATCATTAGTGTAGTGTAGTGTAGTGTAGTAGTAATACTTACAATACTTACATTTTTCCAGTATAAAATAAACAGTCTTCTCCAAAGGCGAGGTCTTCGAGCAGCTGCACTACATCTGCTTTATGTAAGCATTGCAAAGGAAAACAGCAGGTTGTCGAGTTACTGATGCTTTGAGGTGTTCCTGCACCTGTCGCTTGTATCTTTTTCTTTCTTATTTATTGCACAACTTATAATTGGACACAAGATCAGGGAAAGAAGGTTGTATCTTTAACAATAAACAATCGTGCATGATGCCCTGACACAATACAAAATGATTTGTCAAATAAATGAAACATGATGAAACATTCATTCTAGTTGATATTGTTATAGATTACTTCTAGATTGCACTGCAGTGATACATGACATGGTGAAAAATGACTGAATGAATCATACTTAAAGTAGGTTAAGATGAGTTTTAAAATGGTGCCCCTAAAAGCACAAGTGGCCCCTGTCTACCCCCATCCCCAAAAAAAAACAATACTATTGCGTTTATATTGAGGGAACCACGTTGATACTACCTTATGGGTCAGCCTACTAAAATATAGGATCTCCGCAGCACTGCTGTTGGTAGATCTTGGAACTGACACAAAGGAGAATTCATACTTCTGTTAATTTGGCATGATTATTAGCCAGCAGCGTTACTGAACAGCTAATAATCTCCAAATCCTGGCTGAGTTATTAGCCTAGCCAATATATTAGCTCTCATATTAGCAATGGTTTCCAATGTACAGTGGTACCCTGCAAAAAAAAAAACAAGAGAAGCCCAATAGAAAGCATCAAATAAATTCTTATGGTCTCCATTAAAATACCATTATGAATTATTAGCTTTTTCCAGTAAAACCATTACAAAATTTCTTTTTGTGGTGTGTTTTGGGCATTGTTCCAATATGATTTAACATCCCACCAATAGAATCCATCACATACGAGTAGACAGCATTATAGTTTCCATTAAAACCAATAATACAATTCTTATTTTAACAATTAAATCCATTACATTTTCTATTATGTTTGGACAGGGTTCTATTGTTTTTTTCAGCAGGGTAAACGAGTTAAAATAACTCATACTGGAAAAGATCTGGAGCACTGCAGTGTATCTCTGAGCTCAGCAGATGGCAGGACATGTTTGTATTTTCAGAAACACCACGTCATGCTCTCAGGTTATGCAACTAATGGGTAACTATAGCATTACTGCTTTATTGTTGATGTGGAAATCCAATCCACTGAATCCAATCCATACATTTGAGTTAGCATTAAATCCAATCTGCGCTGAGGTTTTAGAGTTGTTCTGCTAAAATGCTAAATCCAACATACTGATAAAATTGAAAGTTTTAGAGGTATAACAGCATATATGCTCTTGAGACCTGAAATAACCCTTTAGTTTTACGTTAATCCATGCTCTGTGCAGTCATGGTGAAGAAAACTGAGGCAAATACAAGCTGTGTGACCACTGCCAGTGACAGAAACTAGGTCACCGTGTGGCGGAGAGAGTGCCTCCAATAAAACATTCACTCATAATTCATATTCAAGCACACAGACAGAGGCCAGGCCAATAATTCCAAGCCTTTATTGGGTTAGATGTCATATGAGCTTAATGAAGACATACATCAGCGTGCGGAAAGAGCCACATATATATTTACACACGCAGTCCAAACATCCCATGAATCTGCAGAGAGGCCCTCAGTCAATCGACTACAGTGAAGAATTTGCTCAACCGCACTAATTCACAAATCCTGAATAGTGAACACATACAGAAATACATTGAAAGATGAAGTGTGTATTTTCTATGCCATTAGCAAAACCACGTGGAATTGCAAAAATAGCTTTATTTATGAAGAAATTTACCACCTCTACTATTGGCATATTGAGCAGAATTTGTCTGAACTTTTGGCCTTTCTTATGTATTTGGCAACAATAGCCAATGAAGAATGAGTTTAGCCTACTTGACACATACCCAACAAAGCACTTTTTTTTACCAAACTAAACATGATTATGATTAGAAAAAAATGCAAGTACACTTATTTCAAGTATTATTATTTTTTTTTATAAAATAAAGATAGGTATAAACTAAATGGTAACTGTGCTATAACATTAGTTTTGTAACAAGGTCCGAAAATTTGAAACCATAAAACTGAAAATGAAGATATATAACAAGAAAATATATTAAATAAAATGAAGAAATCTTTCAAATTCTGCACTACGTTTAAGTCACTAGCATGAATTCGAAAATGAAAATTCTGTCATAATTTACTTAACCTCGTGTTGTTTCAACACTGTACAACATTCTTTGTTCTGGAAATGTGTGTTAATTTTCCAATTTAACCTTTTAATTGTTGATTTATGATTTATATTTATTGGTAAATAAAAGAAATGTATTAAAATTGTCAGCAGACTCAGAATTTTGGACTCTGTTGTGTTTCCGTATACACTTTCCTTTTGCTAGATTAAACATTCATTTCTCTGTGAGTTGGCCAGCACAATAGGCACCTATGTATTTATTAACAAAAATATCTGCAAAATACCAGGAATTAAATATAACATAAGTTAATATAACAGTATATTGAAGTATTCATATCATTTTTCTGTAGTTATATAATACCAGTCAAAAGTTTAGGGTCAGTACAATTATTGTATTTATTTATTTAACATAATTAGTATTTTTATCGAGTAAGGATACTTTAATCAAAGCAACAGTAAAGACTTAAAGTAAAATATTATTTTTCAAATAAATACTGTTATTTTAACTTTGTATTGTTTAAGGGATCCTGAAAAATATATTATGATTCACACAAAAATATTCAGCGCAACTGTTTTCAACACAGATAATAATCAGAAATGTGTCTTGAGCAGCAAATTAGCATAATATTTAGATCTCTGAGGAATCATGTGACGCTGAAGAGTGGAGTAATGATGCTGAAGATTCAGCTTTGATCACAGAAATAAATTACATTTTAAAATATATTCACATAGAAAACAGATCATTTAAATTGTAATAATATTTCACTGTTTTTACTGTATTTTTGATCAAATACATGCAGCATTGGTGAGAATAAGAGACTTAGCAGAATTAGAAACATTTCAACAAACATTTGAACAGAATTTACCCTTTAAATAACATATTTTTATTACATTACTGTAACGATATTGGGAATTTTCTTGACATTACAGGGAGAAATGTGCCTAACTAACACGAAAATCTAATTTCTAATTTCTTTTGACTTGGCCTGTTCATAAGATTCCCTTTGCTAGTCTGACACGTGTGTCTCACTGAGGTTTTACATTTACATTTATGCATTTAGCAGACACTTATATCCAAAGTGACTTGCAGTGCATTCAGGTTATACATGTACTGTCAGCATGTGTGTTCCTGGGAATTGAACCCACAACCTTTAGCTGCTAACGCAATGCTCTACCACTGAGCCACAGGAACACATCCTTGTATATTACAGATTATAGATCAGTGTAACACAGTTAACAATGTAGACACAAAACAGACATCGCAGAGAACAAGTAGGCAAACGAGCAAACGAGCAAAATCAGTCAGTGTTTGGAAGAATCAGAGAAAGAGAGCAAGAACACACAGGAAATGTAAGATTATATCCCATCAGCCTTAGCAAGAGTTAAAGCTGTGTTGGGCTTCTCTCCACACACTCCACCAGGCAGAGAGCAAAGCGCACAGCAATCCATTTACATCAGGCAGATCAGATCTGATTTGTTGTCAGAGCAGACAGAGGAGGATGAGGAGAGCTTAGGCCTAATGCAGGGAGAGAAAGAGAGAGAGAGAGAGACAAAAGCACACATGGGACAGGCACAACAAGAGCAAATCAATGAAAAACAAGCACAGTTTGTTCATAAACGCACATGAAGACACTCACGTCTGTTGGTATCTCAAGATTTAACCTGTAAAGATGAGTTTTGTTAGTATAAATTAATGTATTTAAGTTGGTTTTAGTGATGACCAATAGAATTACCCAATTAAACACTCTTTAGATATGACATTCAATTCACACTGGTTCCTGAACCTGGTTTCAAAAACAAAAACTGGTTTCTCACTGAAATAAATGTGTTTATCATCATAGTTCATGGTAGGTATGTCGTATGGTAGGCATGTCTTAAAATGTCTACATTATAAGATACAAATTGAGAAAATGAATAGACTTTTGACTTCTGGAATACGACTTTATTGCGCTCTTTTGATTTGTAGCTTCTGTTTTGTAATCACAGATGTTTAATTAGATGGTTCCGAAGACATTCTATAAAAATAGCTTTGCAATAATAGCTATGATTAACAATACATCATAACAGTATTAATGTAATGATAGTGCCAGTGATGAGGGTTCGTGGGTAAGGAGAGAATGACTGCCACTAGCGAGTCACATATCACAGATGTCACACAGGATATGACATCAGCAGGGGACATGGCACACTGAACAGGCTGCAATGAACTGCTGACCGCCACAGTGTGTCTCAATATCTTTTTTATAATATATATTTTTTACAATATATATTTTTTAAAGTGATATCAATCCCACAACCAGAAAACACAGCATCGTTATTGTATACCTGCAGTCTAAGTGTTAATCATTTTGTTTTGCAATTCAAGCTTTACTCTGTGTTTAATAAAAGATTGTTTCAAATTATGAATATTTAATCATATCAATACTATAGACTTTAATCAGATAATATATACAGAACATACATATAAGAAAAAACATGCACTCAATGTAATGTATGGAGCTCCGCATATGGCAAAAAACAAGATATTGTGAAGAAATATTGCCCCATAAAGCAAGGGGAGCAATAATGTAGCCATAATTTAATTCTTAAAGGGGTCATATGATGTGATTTCAAGTTTTCAATCTCTTTAGAGTGTTACAAGCTGGTTGTACATCGATAAGATCCTGAAGTTGCAAAGACTAAAGTCTCAAAAGCAAAGAGATATTCTTTATCAAAGTTAAGACTCTGCTACGCCCCCCTAAAATGGCACATTCAAACACGCACCCACATGTCTACGTCAAGATGTGTGAAGATTTGCTTAACTGCCCAAATGTTTACACAAAGAAAGGAGTAAAATTTATTCTAGCTGTAGTATTGTTGCTGCCGCCGGCGCCATGTCCTGGAGACGCTGTGTTTGGTTGTGAAGTACTTGGTTTGGGCTTCCAAAAGAGGACACGACTAGAAATCAGTGGTTCGGTTGTATTTACAACACCGTTCCAGAACAGTTCAACCCAAATATTAGAGTGTGTGCAGCGCAATTTACAGAGGACTATTTCCTGATCCTGGGAGAGAGTAGCCTACAATGCTGGTTTGCAAAAAGGCTGTTTCTATAAAGTGGGGCAATTCCAGCTTTGCAAGAACAGTCTGGCGCTTCTGACTCATGAGCCAACACACGTAAGTATGTTTTATTATTTAAAGAATTAGCCATTGACGATTCAAACACGAGTTTTGAGCTGTGTAGAGTAGTGCTTGTTGTTTGTCGTTTCTCCGATCACAAATGCAGACATGGAAATGTTTACGCAGCGCAATGCAACGCGATGCGTAAAAAGACCATATAAGTCATTATAATCAGTAATTATGTAATTACCAGCCGTGCAGGCGGGGCTCCGTCCCGTACCGACGCTCTGATTGGACCAGCCGCCTGTGGGTGATGTCCAAACCCGGACAGTTTAAAACCACGCGCTGTGTGCGCGCGCTCTCTCTCTCTTGAATCTTTGAACTCTCGGGAACTCCTCGGTTACGCTTCCGCTTTGCAACTCGCCTCCAACGCTACCGGTCCGTTGGACTCTCACCTTGAAAACCAACCATCTATGAAGTCTAGGACCGTGCCAAAGCCATAACATCACGGAGCAACGAATTCAACGACTGCAGAGCAGAGGAGAGGAGAGCTTTCCCGGTGACGTCACGCAGCAGTTTCAAGTCTCCACACGAGAGCAACCGAAGAAGCACGAACCGACCACGTGACACCCGAAACAAAGAACTGAACTCACGCGGAAATGAAGCCAAAACATCCATCCAGCTTAAACCAACAAAAGCAAGTATAACAAACTAAACATTCCTAACTCGGACTGAACTGGTAAAAATTGATCTGAATGCAGAAAAGAAAGCCTAGGCATCTTTCGTGATCTTTTTCTGGTTAGTTAAGTCATGAAATAGAAAGAATGGTATTCTTTCAACATTTAACCTCGTCTGTATGTGTGTGTGTATTATTAATTAATCCATTTATGTTAGCATAGCAGTATAACAAATAAACCTTGTTTCATTTTATAAAGAATTGTCTCTGGAATGTGATTTTAAGTATTTTCATCCTTATTTGCCCAAAGATAACGTTACCTAGCTAAAACATGAGAAATTATTAATCTCGCTTTTATTGTTACCGGGCCACGGGCAATAGAAGCGAGATTTAATAAGAGATATACTGATGTAGTAATCGCTGGACGAGTACTCAAAGTATAATCGTAAGTTAAATATTAATATTACTTGATCAAGCAATATTGAATATTTAATAAATAATTCCGGAGCTGAAACAATAGCTCTATATTAAACTGGCATTACACCTGGATTACTTTGTTTTTGTTTAATAAATCCTTTTTATCTGCATTTGGATCCTCTGCTTCATCTTCAACTGTACAAATGTTACATTAAGAAAGAAAATTGGTAACACTTTATTTTAGGGTCTCTTAACTAGTTGCTTATTAGCATGCATATTACTAGAATATTAGCCATTTATTAGTAGTAACTAAGCTACATGATTACTACATGACCTTATTCTACATCCCTAATCCTATCCAATACCTAAATCTAACAACTACCTTACTGACTATTAGCAGCAAATTAGGAATTTATTGAGGGAAATGTCGTAGTTAATAGTGAATATGTGTTCCCTATTCTAAAGTGTTACCAGAAAATTAATTTCATGAAGATTGATAATGTATGTTTAATGCTGTTAGCAATTTTGCTAACTTACACTACTTTGTTAACTTTGCTAACTGACAGGTTGACAAGGAGAAGTATTTCTGATTGTCAAATAAGTTATATCTGTCAGACGGCAGGGACATTTTAGGAGTGTTAGTAAGACAACACAATACTTGTACAAAAGAATGCTAATATTTTATGAAAGACTGCAATATTTATTGCGGAATACAATAATTTTGTGAGAGAACGTAAATGTTTTTGCAGAGAATAAAAGTTTCTCACAGGAATGCAATGCTTTTGCAAAAGAGTGCAAATGTTTTGCAAGAGAATGCAATAATTTTTTTTTGAGATAATGTTTTTCGAGAGGTTACAAAGTTTCTTAGAGGAACGCATAATACTTTTTATAGACAACACAATACTTTTATAAGAGAATGCAAATATTTTACGTGAGAATGTAACGTTTCTCAGGGGAACGCAATACATCTGCAAGAGCATGTAAAAGTATTGAATTTCCCATCTCATATTTTTCATCACCACCTCCCCTTTGAGGCTCAATAAACTTAAAGCAGCTTAACATGACAAAGATATTACTAACTCACCCCATTCCACTCCACACTGCCCTCTTCCCCGGTCTCATTGCTGCAGTCGTACTTCACGCTGGAGATGGATGCAGTGCTCCTCCGCCTCTCTCCATCTCTCTGGGGATACACTGCCGCTCCCTGACACACACACACACACACACATTACAAAGACATCATGTTTTCCAGCATTCATTGCTATGATTCTCCTAGATGTTGCACCTGTCTGTGGGACCTCATTGCACACTCCTCTAGGGTCTCAGCCGCCTCAATTTTCCCCTGCTTACGGTACAGAGCACCCAGGTTCCTCAGCGTGGTGTTTACCGTGGGGCTGTGTATGAAAAAACACACAAATTCACTCTCAAATGTGTCTCATATAGTTCCCAACATGTTAAATATTCAGACTAGGTTCGGGTAATGGAATGCTTTTGTGAGAGAGAGTGCAATAGTTTTGGAGTGAAAGCAAAAGCCATTTCATAACAAGCCTTATATTTTTCCATCACTTTGTCCAGTAGTTTTTGTCTGAGTGAGATGAGTAAACAGTGTCCAGTGTCTTATATGTAAATGCAAATATGTTTTACTTTAGTACATTAAAGTCTAAACAAATATTCAAGAACACTTTATTTTTTTTGTCCTTATTTTAAGACCTATGCATGCATGAAGTACTTGCATCTTTAAAATGGAACTTTAGGTGTAAATCCAATTTAATGACCATTAATCATGATTAAGATAAGAGCCTTTTCATATGTAAAATGTCCTTTTACGTAACATATGACTATTTACTGGCTTTCCATGGTCCTGACAAGAGTGGAAACATTTCTGCACAGTCGGGGTTGCAAATAGTGCATTTTAACACTTATTTATAGCACCCTTAACTTATATTCAACTTTCAAGAACATCCCTTTAAGCTGAAGTTTCAGCTGAACTAACTGCAGACAGCAGGTTTAGCTGCAGAGCATGTAAGTTTGGGTAATTGTAGCTGCTTTTTCTCACCTGTTCACCTTGCAGGCTTTGTACCAGCTGCCGTATTCCCCATAATGATTCCCATCTGCCACCTTTCCCTGAGAGAAAGGACGAGGAAAACACAGAGACAGACAGTGAAGTTTCAAAATCTTCTCAGCTGTCAATCATCCAGACAGGGAAACTGCTGTAAATACACATGGAATGGGTACAGAAAGCCACAACCTCCTTTCAAAATATTTTTAGTACAGGTTGTGGAAAGGCACAGGGAATAAATGTGTCCTTTAAGAAGTCTATAAACAATGTGTCTGACGAAACCCAGCTGAAGAACAAGAAATATTTTGTTGAGGTACTTTTCAGCCAGGACTGAAAAAAACAAAATACTGACAGATTGAGGAGAACCTGCAACCCTCCTCTGATGTTTCAATACGACAGTAACTTTAATCAGAGCAGCAAAACAGCCATACAGGACAAGAAAGTGAACACTCTCCAGTGGCCTATTCAGGGCTCAACCTAAATCTTATTGAGAACTTGTGGAATGACTTATTCAGAGTTGTTTGGATTAATTTCCTCTGGATATTGTTACTGATTGTAAAGCCAGAAAAACTATAATTGTGTTTTCAACTCGGGCTCTGTGCAACAAAAGGTGAATATATTGAAAGCGGGTGGTGACTTTCTGTACTATATCAGCTTCCCACACGTTTACCATAGGCGTAATGTTTTTTTTATACTGTACAAACCGTATGTGCTATTTGCCCTACACCTAAACATAGCCCCCACAGGAGACTGAGCATTTCTACTCCCATCTAATGGACAATGATAATAATTATACAAAAGTGCAATGTTAAATAATTAAATAATCTATACATATTAGCGTGTTACTAATGTGTTATGCTGGCACAATAATGACTGTTGATGATATGCGCTGGACGCAGCAGTGTTGATATGTCGGATTAACATCACGTAAATTGACCTATTTCTCCCGAAATACATGAAAGTAAGTGTCCAGTTAGCTGGGAGAAACACTGAGTAAACGTTATAGTCACCTAAACAATGTGTATTTGATAGGAATAAAGCACGTCGTCTATTAATTGAAAGGATTATTTTTTGCCGCTTTCCATAGAAATCAGTGTGTAACCTATTTAACAAACTCAATTTATTTTTACTTAATTGAAGTGTATTTAAATGTCTGAAACCTAAAATAAACTTTATTCGGATGAAAACACAGAACAGTTATGAAACATAAAAGCACTGTGCGGGTCTTTTTCTGAGCTCGTCTGTCTCTGGCTCAGCATCAGCCAGATGTTGCCAGATGGCGTGGCGCGTCAAAGGGTTAACATTGATCGCGTTTTGGGGTGGAGGAGGACAAATTCAATATTTATGGCACAAATCAGGTTGCGTTTCTCAAAACCATCGTTAGCCAACTATGGACGCTATCAAGCCCGGGACACACCAAGTGTGTAGCCTACTTCAAAGAACTAGCGGTGACGAAATTGGGGTATCTTTTTTTTATTTATATTTTTAGGGAAGTTAAGGTTTGAACATCAAAACATCAGCAAATAGCCTTGACATCTTAATATAATATAACAGTTTACTTAGTTTTAGATTCAATGTTTTGTCTACTACGTAAAACAACTTTGCTTGGTAGCCTATATATTTTCGTAATAAAAATAAGCTTCTGTTTCATAAAGTGATAACAGCTTAACATAATTTACCTCAATGTGTCATTGCTATTATATTCCAATATCATTATGCCTCAATTAGCTAGATTAAGAGTTGCTGTTTTACATGTGCAGATGATCTCTGCTGTGTTTAATATTTGTTATAAAAAGTATGACATGTAATACAAGTCCAACGATTAAAATGTATGCCGTTAAAATAGCATTCTGTTCTGTAAATGCGTTGTCAGCTAGTTATTTAGCTACTTTTCAGCACACCACATTAAGTATGCCACTTAATACTTTAAGACTTTGAATGTTAAAGTATAAATTAACACCTGACCACACTTGTAAGTTTGCAGCTGTTATAATTAAAAATCACAGAAGGGTAAAAACATGCCAGGCAAACAATATGATGTAAGCAACACAGCTACAACAAACAAAACTGATAATGGGTGTATTAGATTTATAGTGTGTGAATAATCAAGCTTTGACAAAAAAACTGTTATATTGAAGGCAAGGAGGGGCCACCAAATTCTGCTTAGGGCCCCATAAAGACTTGGGCCAGCTCTTACACACACGCTGGCAGAAACCTACTTTGTTCTCACACACACACACGCATGTTCTGGCAGAAAATTATTTTGTTCTCTCTCACACCACACACACACACACACACACACACACACACACACACACGTGCTGAGAGAAACCTACTTTGCTCTCTTGTCTTTCCTCAGCATGCATCCAGATGGGTTTATTTTCAGCTGCAGACACAGAGAAACAGTTCTGCTACTGCAGTCAGCCATCACAAAAACACAATATGGTAAAAACTGCCAAATACCGTAGTTATTACTGTAAAATTATAATTATTTAAAAGAAAAATTATAACTCTTGCCAGGGAATTGCTAAGCTGTTTTTAAGGCATTCTGAATGGTGGTTCTGTGATAATCTAGTTTCTAGACATAATAACTGGGTTCCTCCTTCAATTTTAGATTTAGGTTACAAACTTTCTAGGAGTTTCATAGTTAAGTTTAATGGTTTAAAAAAATCATTATGTATGGAAGCTTGTTTCCATAACTGAATAAAATAAAAAAAATGTAATTGCTACTTTTTAAACTTACAATTGTGACTTTTTTCAAACTTGAAATTCTAACTTAAAAAAAAAAGACAAATTCGCAATTGCAAAGTTAAGAAGTCATAATTGCAAGATATATAAACTCAAGATAGTCAGATCAATATATAAACTCGCAAAGTGCCAGTCTTTTGGTTTCGTTGAATCTGGACTTTACTAGTCACAATTGCAACTTTTTATCTCACACTTCTGACTCTTGTGATATAAACTCGCAATTCTGACTTTATGAAAAATTAGAGAGATAAATTCACAATTGCAAGTTATAAAGTCAAACTGCAAGATATAAACTTACAATTGTTAGAAAATGGCCAGTCTTGTTCTTTCGTTTTCAGATTTGTACTATTACTCCGTTGCTTTTTTTGTGTGTGCTATAAACTTGCAATTCTGACTTTTCACAATTTGTGTGACAAACTCGCAATTCTGACTTTTTTTGCAAGACATAAATTCGTAATTGCAAGATATATATATATATATAAACTCAAAATAGTCGGATCAATATATAAACTCGTAATTGTAAGAAAATAGCAAGTCCTTCTTTGGATTTGGATTGGATTTGCATGGAAGCCTGGCGGAAACAGGCTTCCATGCATATAGGATCTAACAATAACTGTTGTAGCTACATTCTTGAAGTTTTGTTATTTACCAACAGTCCACCAGGTGAACATGTATTAAAACTGTCAAGAGCACAAAATTAATTTGGCATGAACATTTGAAACAGAAAATATAGAAAAATGAAGAAAGCAATCAAGTTGATTTATTGAAATAAAGAGTGAAATCAACATTAAAACGATTAACAAAATCATATAAACAACACACAAATTGGCCGATTCTGAAGGGATAATCAATTTTCTGATATTAAAAAACACAAAATAAAATGACAAAACAGGATGAGATTTCGAAAATAAAAGTCACAAATGACATAACACAGAACTTCACCTGAAAGTTGTACAACTTCCAAGAAGTAAAAGATACAGATACAAACCATCTGTTCAGTTGTTCGTACACTAAAGTGTTTTGCACTTCTGGACACATTTATTTTTGACACATTCACATTGAGTACTTTACCTGACACAGACAAGCAGTTCAATATAGCGTCCATATTTGAAAGTCAATTCATCTTCACGGCAAAACATATACACACATATGGCAAGAACGTGTAACATTTAGTCCCAAACCCTTCTGAATGTGAACTAATCCTATCATTTTTGGTATTAAAAAGATGTTTTATCAGTTGTGTTTGCTCCTGGATTTCTGTGAAATCCATAGCTCTCAGTGAATGGTAATAAACCAGAGGTCAGGTATGAAGAAAGGTCACGATATCAAGAGTTGAGGGTCGGCTGGTGAGGTCATCAAAGCGTATCATTCAGCAATGACAACAGTTCAGTTTTATAGCAGAGAAAAAGCATGCATGTGAGAGAGCATGCAGGCTGTTAGCTAATGAATAATGAAGAGCCATAATCAAGCAATGACCGTACCATCTACAGATCCAAACTCTTTCTCGTGGGCACGTGTCAAGATCTCTTTGTAGAGGATCTCAGCTTCCTTGTACTTTCCCTGTTTCAGATAGCATGAGGCCTGCAGGAAATATAATAAAGAAGCTATTTTAAAATTATGGCATACCCTTAAAAAAGTGTGTACAATTATTTCTATTACAGGTTATAGGTGAAGTACAATTTGTGACACTGGAACACAAAAACCAGTCATCAGGGTCAATTTTTGAAAATTGCCATTTATACATTATTCAAAAGATTTATACAAAGCTTTCCATTGATGAATGGTTTGTTATGATAGGACATTATTTGGCTGAGAAACCATTTTGTGAAAATCTGGAATCTGAGGGCGCATTAAGTTGATATATTTACAGTAGTAAATTTGCTAAATATCTTCATTGAACATGATCTTTACTTAATATCCTAATGATTTTAGGCATAAAAAAAAAGATCATTTTTGAGCCATACAATGCATTGTTGGCTATTTCTACAAATATACCTGTACTACTTATGACTAGGTTTGTGCTCCAGGGTCACATGCATTTTAAAATTGATCTCTTAATAATGAATGAGTCTAATTTGTTGTGCAAACACGAGTGCCGATTATATTCACCAGGTTGTTTTTGGTCTTGGCAACATTGGGGTCATCAGGTCCCAGTTTTTTCTCATAGATATCTAGAGCCCTGCAGTAATAATACTCCACCTCCTCATACTTCCCCTGATTCTGACAGAGCAGAGCCAGATTATTCAGCTGCTTGGCCACGTCTGGGTGATCCCGCCCCAACACCTGAGCAATGAAAGACAGAGAAAAATCATTACAATATGGCTGACTAATCACAGAAGACATGTTTATCCAAATATCGTTTTAATCTGTTGACAACAACAAACAGGCCAGGTTTTTGTGAGAGTACCTTCTCTCTGATCTCCAAGGCTCTCTTGCACAGTGGCTCTGCTTCCTTGTATTTTCCTCTCTTTCCGTACAGGACCGCCAGGTTGTTGAGGGTGGCTGCCACCTGGTTTAGTCATGAAATATGTACATTGATTACTGGGTACAGTGTGGATCCAGACACAATGACCTTGTACTGTTCACTGACCATTTGTCATAAATATAACAAAAGCTCTCTCAAAAATCCTAGGCTCCAATCTGATTGCCTGGGTTTACACACATATGTGAAACGTGCCATCGTTTCTATAAGTCTATATAGAACTTGATTTGAAGTTTGCAAGGCACTGAATCTCTGAAGACATTTAGTAGCAAATATAGTAGATAGTATCCCAAGCACAACTGTATAAATCACCCTGTTTTTAGTGTAATAGGTGTTTTGTTGTACTTACAGCTGGGTGGTCATTGCCCAGGGTCTTTTCTCTGATTGACAGGGCATCATTAAGGAGATGAGCAGCTTCCTTGTATTTATTCTGGTCCCTGAGTGAAAAGAAATGCAATAAAGTCTTATTTCGAGATGCTTATTTCAGTTGTGGGCAATCTTCTTTCTATGGAAGACCATTTCTGCCACTGAATAAAAAAAAAAATAATAAAAAGGTAAGTGTGAGATATAAAAATCACAATTCAGACGTTTTTCTTAGAACTGCATGATATAAACTCACAATTGTAAAAAAATCAGAATTGGAATTTATAACTGGCAATTGCGAATTTATATCTTACAATTCTGAGAAAAAGTCAGATTTACAAGAAAAAAGTCCAATTGTGAGATATAAACTTTTCCTCAGAACTGAACTTTATTGCGCAATCGCAAGATTGTATCATGTATAACACAAGTGATAAAAAGACACATACCTTATTTAATTTTTTATTCAGTGGTGGAAGCGGGCTTCCATATCTTTCACTTAAATATTATTCTAAATTCAATGAAGGAGAATTTGGTTTCCATGACAAATTAGGCAAATTTGCAAAAATAATAGCCAGTTCTTACAGAGGATCTTGAAAACAATGAGGAATAAAAAAAAAAAACACACACACAGTATATATTAGGGATGGGTCACGATTATCGAATATTCGAATATTCTATTTAATTATAGAATATCGATTAGGTTGTCGATTATTTTCTAAAGGTGTAACAGGGCTTGACAATAAAGACTGTCCGATGGCGTGAAGGACGCTCGGATTTGTCACTTACCAGATCGGGTCACTGCAGGTGGTCACTATTGTATCATTTGCATGCGTTTTAAGCCTTGTTTGTTTAAAATGTAGCGATTAAAAAGCATTTGGGCGAAAGACAACTCCTTTCAGTACATGCGCCGAACTGCACTGTCGGCACTCGGGCGCGGCACACATACATACACACACAATATGTGTGAGCGCTAACCACGGAGAACTTCCGATACGTTCAGCCTGATTGCGTGAACAATAGACCTGTTAAACAATATATTGTGAGAGGGCCGTTTGCTACAGCGTCCCAAACAACTCAAAATAATAAACCAAAGTTGTCAGAACGATGCACGAGAGTGCTTCTCCGTCGCCTTCACGTGCTGTTTCCCATTAATGAAGCCGTGGCGAGCTCCCTGCATTCAAATTATTAGTTTTTGCTGAAATAATAATATTCCACAGGTTGATATATTATATTTATATGCAAAATATTTGTGTTGTTTTCGTGTTAAATGTGAAGAATGACAGGTTGGATGCCACACTTATTATTATTTTTTGGCAGAGTATACAGGTGTAATTTTAACTTTAACTTCAGGCAATGTAACATGATTTTATGATCGTAATTTTGACTTTATTCTTAAAATATTATGGCGTTAATTATTTAGTTATTTATTTGAGAAAGATAAACTGATCAAACTTAGCTGGCCGCTTGGTATTTAAAAAAATCAAACTTGAATTTAACAAACAAAGGATGTTCCAATCATATTTCTAAATTAAATTAATAAAGAAAGGAAACACAATAATGACCAATTTGCTATTAAAACCAAAACTGAACTATTTAAATGGCAGAGAGAGAGAGAGAGAGAGAGAGAGAGAGAGAGAGAGAGAAAGAGAGAGAGAGAGTATTGTTCACGCAATCAGGCTGAATGTATCGGAAGTTCTGTTCTCCGGCATGATTAGCGCTCACACATAGTGTGTGTGTGTATGTATGCGTGCCGCCGAGTGCCGACAGTGCAGTTCGCACATGTACTGAAAGGAGTTGTCTTCGCGCCCAAATGCTTTTTAATCGCTACATTTTTAAACAAACAAGGCTTAAAAACGCATGCAAATGATACAATTTAGTGACCACCTGCAGTGGCCCGATCTGGCAAGTGACAAATCCGGCGTCCTTCACGCCATCGGACAGTCTTTATTGTCAAGCCCTGGTACACCTTTAGAAAATAATCGCACAACCTAATCGATATTCTATAATTAAATAGAATATTCGAATATTCGATAATCGTGACCCATCCCTAATATATATATATATAAAATGCGGGCGAATCGCGGAATGCAGTCATATAATGGACTTTACCGTATAACGCGGAATGTCATGGAATCTGTCAGTTTGGATGAATTAATCAAAAGTAGGTCAGTACACTTAAATCGACTCGCTATGGACTAGTATATATAAATATTAAGCCCCAAAAACACTATTTAAATATGAATCCTGCATGTTCTGCATCTCTGTTAATGAATGACACAGACGTGCGGTTTCATTTACTGCACACATACATACTGAAGAGCGTGTGATGCTCGCGGTGTTTTCAGCATCTGCCGTCTCACTAAATGAGGACATAAATACATGAACAACATCCCCAGAACTGCTCGCAGAGTCACTTCATGAGCATTTGACCGTTTCATTTGAGTAAAACGATCGTCATATCATATATACATAGGCTACAGAAACTTAAAAGGTCCTCATGGCAACCTGTCAAAATATAAGTTCGGTTTAGCCGAATATATTACTGTGGTGCAGTAGAATATACGTAATACAACTACAACAATTATTACAGCTTTTGTTGAGAATAATCACACAATACGCTAAATACGTTTACTTTAAGTTTTACAAAATGTTTACAGAATGCTTCTGGGTGATCCCTGCACTTATGTTATTATTAATATTACTGTTTATTTAATGTTGTTGTTATTAACAGTTTTCAGAATTAAAGACATGTTTAAAAGCATTTAAAGAATGTTTTTTTGTCAGAGCTCTTGTTATTATTAATTTTGGCATTCATTTTCATTTTTACACCAGACACGTATATCGGTTCAAAATATCGGTTATCGGTCTACTTGATCTGTAATAATCGGAATCGGCCCTGAAAAACACATATCGTTAGACCCCTAATACATATATACATATATATACACACACACATATACACACACACATATTTAAATGAAATGTAAAGAATGATCAAGTACATCCCAACAAATATACAGGCCCAGACAGTCTCTGCGGACTTTGTATTTTATTCAATCTTTTCTGGTAAATCTGGTTGAAGGAAATAAGTTCTGTCCTCATTTACTCACAATCACATCACTTTAAACCCAACAAACTACATTATATCTTCGCTGGAACACAAAAGAAGAAATTTTGAAAAATGTACCAGTTGTTTTGTCAATCCATTTACAAATAATGGAAACTGGAGCATCGAAGATGAAGCTAATACACGATAAAAGTGACACGATAGTAGTCCAAATAATTTGTGTACTAAATTACATGCTGTCTGAAATAATTAGTCATTATTTGTTCAATGAAAATACAGACAGCTTCCCTACTATAAATATACAGGTTTGTAATGACATGGGAGTGAGTAAATAATGACTCTACATGCATCTACACATAAGCAAACACACACCTGTAGACCAGAGCCAGAATGTTGAGCATGGTGGCTACATCGGGATGGTCGTGTCCAGAGGTTTTCTCCAGGTCCTCCAGAGCCTGTTTGCAGAGAGGCACAGCCACCTCGTGGCGGCCCTGAGCAGCGTGCTGGATCACCAGGTTATGGAGGGTCCTGAGGCGGGCTGGGATCTCATACCCACCCTGCTGAGCGGCAGCAAGCGCGGCGCTGTTGTGCAGGTGTGGAACTGAAGGGGGCGACAAAGAATCACTGTTACAATAAAAAATATGACTTGTATAGTTTCTCTAGCTCTGTCCCAAATGCCATTCTTGCCTCAAATCCACACTTTGGTAATGCCACATTGACTAATGGGTAGTACAACAAAATGGCATCCTCACAGCAATGCAGATTTAGCAAAAGGACTGATAGGACATGCAAAAGTAACGAGATGGCCAAATTCAGCATTCAACACAATAATCCCACAACAGCTCATCAATAAATTAAGCCTGCTGGGCCTCAACAATTCCCTCTGTAACTGGATCCTGGACTTTTTAACCGGAAGACCTCAGTCAGTTGGTCGGCCACAACACCTCGAGCACTACCACACTGAGCACAGGGGCCCCACAGGGCTGTGTGCTCAGCCGCTCTTCACGCTGCTGACCCCGACTGCACTGCCAAGTTCAGCTCCAACCACATCATCAAGTTTGCCGATGACACATCAGTGGTAGGTCTCATCAGCAACAACGATGAACGCACTACAGAGAGGAAGTGGCACAACTGGCTGAATGGTGTGGCGTAACAACCTGTCCCTCAATGTGGAGAAGACAAAGGAGGTTGTGATGGACTTCAGGAGAAACTCTGTTGACCACCCCACTGACCATCGACACCTCGACTGTGAGAGAGTCAGCAGCACTAAATTCCTGGGGTGCACATCACAGAGGACCTCACCTGGACTACCAACACCAAGTCTATCTCCAAGAAGGCACAACAGCGCCTACACTTTCTCCGCCGGCTGAAAAGAAAGCCTCCTCCACCCATCCTCACCACCTTCTACAGGGGTACCATTGAGGCGTGCTGACCAGCTGCATCACTGTCTGAGTGCAGGAACAGTTGTGCAGCAGACCGAAGACCCTCCAGCGGACAGTGAACACCGCTGCAAAATCATTGGTGCCCCTCTCCCTCCATCCTGGATATTTTCCTTACACGATGCTCCAGCAAAGCAAAAGTATCGTGGAGGACCCCACCCACCCTCCACAGTCTCTTCCAGCTCCTACCCTCAGGTGACGGTGCGGAGTATCAGAGCCCGCTCCGCCAGACTGCTCAACAGCTTTTTCCCCAGGCTGTGAGAGCCCTGAACTCAAATCATCTGAAACCCCAAACAACAAAACATCGTGCTTTTATCTTGAACAGGAGCGCTTCACCAAAATGAACTGAAAGCCCGCAAATACATGCCTCACAGACATGATAAATCTATAGAAAGCTTTAAATTACTACTTAACGAAAGAAATAAAAACAAAAACTCTTTAATATAATCATTATCCGTGAATAGGCACTTCTCTCTAAAGTCAAATGAGGAGATGGCGAATCCTTACTATTTCCCCCGACACATTCATGGTAATTATTTTTGCTGGGGCTTTACGGCAAGCTTTATTGCGTGTATTTGAACGCAGAACTCTTCCGCTGCGCTGACGGCTCGCTGCGGGACACTAAACACCGTCGAGCCGCTCTTGAAAGTTGCAGCACGGTCTCGTGTTTTTTTCCACTAGAGTGGCCATTTTTTCATCAATAACTGATGGGTGTCTAAAATATAATAAGGAGAAGCCTAAAACAGGCCAGAGGCCCGGCCCGCATCTGAACTATGATGTGAATATTGGCCCGAAGCGCAGTCCTAGGGACGTAAAAAAGTCGGAGTCCAACTTTAAATTAAATATTAAACAAATAAAATGTTTGGCTAAAAGTGTGATGTAACGCAAGCGTTACTGAACATGTACGGAGTAAAATATTACTGGAAATTGATTAGTAATACCTTACACTACTGCGTTACAGCAAAAAGTAATCCGTTACTTTAATGTACTACTTTTGTAACGTGTCACTCCCAACACTGCAGTTTGGACTTGAATAAAGAAAGAAAACTTGCACTTATCCTTTTCGAAGGCATTTTGTTCAGAACGATATCGTGATGTATCATTATAGGATTTTCTAGAAATATATAGATTATCGCTGTATCGTAATATTGTTAACGTGAGCCATGTATCGCGACTATATCGTATCGTGAGGTACCCTGCGATTCCCACCCCTACTGTTCACAACTATAACGTTAACTATATTAACGACAATACCGTTATTTTTATTATAAGTAGACACTGCCTTTATTCCATCTGGTGCTTTTAATGCTTGAGCTCTTTAAAATCTGTTAACGGTCACCCTCAATAGATGTGAAAATGCACTGAACTTAAATGGTTGTAATTCTTAAATGTTTTGGTACACAGACCAAAGCTTGGTTAATGCTGAAGTGAAAATTTAAAAAGGTTTAAGAAGTGTATGTCTGTTGTAAAGCAAATGCACAGCACTAAACATTTTACACAAAATATATTTTACTAAATATATTGAACACTAAAATTACTAGAAAATCAAAGCCATATCTAACAAAGTTGTGTTCCAAATTTGATGTGGATATCACAAAAATACTAGATTTTGTTTAGGCTTTGATGCTTTCTCCTGTCATAAATTATTACATATCCATCGCATTTCACTTTTATTACAAAATATGGAACCTAGAGTTAAGATTTGAAAAATATGGAAAAGCAGCATCCAATTTCAATACAGTTTTCAAAGAATGGATTTTGAGTGCATTGAAGCCTTTGATTTACACCTAATTTAAGATGCTATAAATAAAATATATGTAGATGCTGCCAAGTGTCCCACTAACAGGTAAGAAAAAATAATTCTGAAAGTAAATATCAAAGTCCACACTACAAGTTTTAAATGAGGACTTTGCTTTTCTTATAGAATTAGGGTGATTATTTGTATCATTTTTGTACTTCCTTACCCTGGTCATCTTCATCATTGGGAAACAAGTCATCCAGGGCATCTCTGGGAGTCTCACTATTTTTTTCTTCCTAAAACAAAGTTGAAGAAAAAAAAAGATTGAAATATTTAATTTAGTATGATTCTTGTTTATGTACAGTCTGTGCTGCTCTGTTACTATTAGTCTTACATATTAGATAATTTCTAGAGTCAGCTGCATCTGTCTTTAGAGATTTGAATGGCTCCATTAATTCAGAAATATAAAATGACAAACTGGAGGCAACGGTTCTTTTAACAGTGTCTTCAAATGTCTCCAATGCAGAAAGAGAAAAATGAAAAACATTGGACTGAAGTAAAGGAGAAGACCTTCTGTTTTCCAGAGAATACAATTTACTAATTCATCGCAGTAACAATGAAGATCTTCTTCTCCATCCAGCAAAACAGAGTCATCTGTTCAAACCGACAATTAATCAATGCTGACTACAGTTACAGGAAGAATGACACGGCTCATTTCCAAAGAAAAAAGCCAGGCTATTGCTGCAGAGGAGAAAAAGTTCCCCTTTTATTCATTTATAGGTCCAATTAGAACGTTAGTCATGAGTTCTTGCACCAAAAACAATGTAGATTAGATTTCTAATTTAGTAAATGTATTAAAATGAACTCCAGATCAAAACAATTTTCAACAAGGGATACACCAGATTTATTTTAGTTATCTAAAACCATAAACTTTAAATAAAATGGAATAAAACAACAACTAAACTGAAAAGATAATTATTAAAAACAATATAGATATATTGTAAAAGAAAACAAAATACAAAATGACTAAAACAAACTAAACTGATAAAAACAGAAATCAATAGATAGACAGACACAATATGAATAATGACACCAGCGTTATTTTATTATTTGTATACTGCTATTGTCACGTATCCAGTCTATGAACTTCTGTTCCCTCACCACCACGAGGTCACTCGCTCACCACATGGACTCTTGCACTGCATTATTGTTGCACTTGACCTCGGACTACAGCTCCCATCATCCATTGCACTGATGACACACACAGCTGATTCCCATCACATGCCTTACATAAGCCATGTACTTCCTCAGTCAGCTTGCAGAGTATTGTAAACACATATCGCTACCCTAGCTGATAGTTACTTTACGGAGCCTGTCTTAGTTGTCATGGTTTTGTCTTGCCTGTTTCGGATTGTGTTTTCTCCTGCCTGGATTATCTGTCTTTACCTTGCCCTGTTGGATACTGTTCACCGATCGAAGACCCATGCTTGTCCTAGGAATACTCTTTGTCTTGCCTCATCTGTGACTCTTTGCTGTGTATCGACCCATGCTCGTTTCTGACCATCTCTTTGAATAAAGTCCTGCAGATGGATGCGTTTCATGTTCTGATCATTTCGTAACAGCTATAGCATTTATTCATATTTGATTTAGCTTTAATTTTATTATCTAATTGTAGTTTAAATTTTAGAAATGTTGTTGTGATTTTGTTATTCATTTATACTTCAAATTAAACTTGCTTAATATCACTTAGTTGCCAGGGGAACATTTGTAATTTTGGCTTTTCATCTAATATTTATATTTTATTTAACTTTATTTCAATAAGTAGGAATTAGTCTGAGATTTAGTGTAACAACACAGAACGACACTGGAGATAGAATCCAGCACCATGAAGTTTCTTTCTGGAGAGAATATTTAATCTCCTACAAATATAAATATAAATATACACACACACACACTAGTGCTGTCAATCGATAAAAATAAATTAACGAATTAAATCGCTAATTTTTCTAAAATTAATCGCGATTAATCCCACCTAGCATTAAAGTTTTTAAATATATTTTAATTAATCTTCAAATGTACAAACATAAAGACAGTATATTTTTTTATATTTCATTAATGGCATCTTTTTTATGATTGAAGGCCAGCATCACTGATATCAATATGTCTCTATAAAATAGTTTTCCCTTTAATATTTAACCATTGACTGTCCATCATTACAGTATAATTGAGAGCAATCAATTTAGAAATTTATTAGACTTAACTTCACTAAATTTAAGTGGACTTAAAACAATCTTCACATAAACCCATAATAATAAATGGCATTTATCTACCTGTGCCCTTCAGCAGAAATATACACAAAATGAATAGTGTTAAAACACTAAATTAAATATAGATTAACCCCTTAAAGCCATTAAAGTTATTGATTGAATCTTTTTTCTTTTGTTCTTGGATTAATAGACATTGGCACAACCTATCTGCTATCACTGGACACCATACGATGCACATCCACGACACTGCATATGAATAATCTGTTGCACCTTTGCACATCTATCTGCTGCTCAACCAATCTGCTGTTAATTTATAATCTGTTGCACCTCACATTATTACTATGTATAGACCACATTATGTATAGATACTGTACATAATGTAGATGTCACTACGATTGTATAATGTGTCCTTGATAATTGAGTATGTCTCTATAGTACACTAAGCGTACTGAGTATATGTATGTGTATTTTGCACATTGTCTTCTGTACAGTCTGTAAATATGTACTGTCCATATGTAAATTGCTGTTGTTTTTTGCACTGTCTGTCCATATGTAAATTGCTGTTGTTTTTGCACTGTCTGTCCATATGTAAATTGTTTGTTTTTTTTGCACTGTCTGTCCATATGTAAATTGCTGTTGTTTTTGCACTGTCTGTCCATATGTAAATTGTTTGTTGTTTTTGCACTGTCTGTCCATATGTAAATTGTTTGTTGTTTTTGCACTGTCTGTCCATAGGTAAATTGTTTGTTGTTTTTTGCACTGTCTGTCCATAGGTAAATTGTTTGTTGTTTTGCACTGTCTGTCCATAGGTAAATTGTTTGTTGTTTTTTGCACTGTCTGTCCATAGGTAAATTGTTTGTTGTTTTTGCACTGTCTGTCCATAGGTAAATTGTTTGTTGTTTTTTCACTGTCTGTCCATAGGTAAATTGTTTGTTGTTTTTGCACTGTCTGTCCATAGGTAAATTGTTTGTTGTTTTTGCACTGTCTGGAGCACGCTCATAAGAATTTCACTCACCAAGGCACTTGTGCTGTGGTGATGTGACAATAAAAGTGATTTGATTTGATTTGATTTGGCTGGTTATTAGTGTATTTGTCTGCTATTGCATTAAAAGCTGCTGCTGCTGCTGAGCGTGTGGATCTGACACGCATATTATTTTCTCACAACTCTTTACATTTTCTGACCCACTTCAGGTCTTAAAGTCTCTACTAATGAGCGGACGAGTTGAATCGGGTGTTTTAGATGAGAGACACAGACACACAGTGCTGGGGTTCCTCAGGACAGTTTTAAAACCATTTCAGAGACATGTTCTTAAATATGGCGCATATATAACACATTGCATGCATGCACACAGTATTAAGGCAGCTTGAATCGCCTTTATGGTAACTTCATGCCATAACTAGGACATTGCATGCACATAGTTTCTTTGCTGTTTGATGTGAAATGATACACAGGCTACAGCGCATGTCGGCACCTTTGTGTTTGTATTTGAAGCGGCGCTATGAGCACAGTATCTTTTAATTTACGCACTTGTTTGACTCGCGCCTGGTACCGTGTTTGAAATGTCTCCCGTTTGATGTGGTCATAAACGTTCTGCATCTAAATATCCTTTAAGAAAAAAGAGACGGAGGAAGCATTTGTGAGTAGGGTGCCCAACACTAGGCCGCCCTGCATAAACTACGTGAAATATTTTTACGCATTAATCTGAAAAAAATGTATCACCTGCATTAATGCACAAATTGTAATTGATATATATAAATATTAATCAAAAAAAATAAATTACAACATGTAATTGGGGTGTTTTCTTGTGCCAGTACGACGATCCACCCATAGACACTCACCTCTGGTGAGGCGCCATCATCATATTTCTTGAGCTGGTTCATGAACTCCAGATGTTTCTTCTCCTCCTCCAGCTGTGCAACACTCTGTTCGCTCTTCTGGAGCTTCTGCTGGGTGTTGGCTAGCTCATCTCTCAGCCACTGGTTCTCCTGACAGAGCCGTCGCACCTGAGCACGCAGCTTCTGCTTCTCTGACTCCACTGCGTTCAGGTGGTTAGACAGGGCCATCATCACCTGATATGTAATATAGGTGATGTAGTATCTTTACATTATTAACTAGATCAGCAACGTATGCTAACAACAGACTTTCTACAAATTCAGTGGCATTCACCCTCTGTCATCGTCTCTCACCTGCGCTTCACCCAGGCCCAGCTCAATCATCTCCACAGACTTGCGCAGCAGGTTGGACTTCTCATGAACCGAACTGGCCTCCTCATCTTTCTTTAAGCACTGAATGGTCTCCACCAGACTCTGCAGGATAGAGTTGTGCTCGCTCTTGAGGGCTTCCAGACCCTGAATCACCAGTTTAGTGCTGGAGATGATCTCCTCCTGCGTCAGCTTCTCTAGTCTCTCCTCGTGTGGGTAAACCATGGTGGACATGCTCTGTGAAGGAAAAGGTGCAGAATTGAGGGTTTGGAATGACGTATTAATTATATATATATATATATATATAAATAATAGGGCTGTAGTCAAGTCCACCTTTGTCGAGTCCAAAACAAGTCCAAGTCCAAAGATGTTCGAGTCCGAGTCAAGACCGAGTCCAAAGAGGTTCGAGTCCAAGTCCAAATAGACGGTCAAAACAGTTCAAAACCACATATTTAATTATTGATAATTTATGTGATACGAGAATGACATATCTTCTATTCTAATATAATAATTTAGCATTATTGTTTGTAATGATCTAAAAGCATGTGCAAGGAACACTGTAGGATCAAATTAGGCTATTTTATTTATCCTCCTGAGACCCAGCTATGGAGTTTTTGCCTCTGAAGTGGACATTCTATTTTAGTGTATTTCTGAGGCCTCACATGTCACAGTTATAAGCCTGGATGTCCTGTACAGATGTTAAAAACAAATGTTTTTAAACCCTCTCATATGTCTTTAAAGATGGCTATATTTAATTTAGTGAAAAATTGTACATCCTTATGGAAATATGATTATATTCTGTAATGTCTTTTACATCTGAATCATTTTCAGATTGTTTGTCATAAAGCAACATCTCAGGAAAATGTTATGGATTTTCAAATTCAAATATGACTTCCTGTTATGAAACAGGACATCATTTCATACATGCTCAATGTAGAGGACACCAGGACTAAAAGCATGTTTATTATGCATTTTGGGAGACAACAATTGAATAGGGAAATACATTATATATCAGTTTTCTTATGAAATATTATATATTATTATGAAAATCTGTCCATGTATTACTCCCATTATGAAAATTATTTTTTCAACATTCTGTCCCAACAGCAACACATTAATAAGCAAATTAGATACAGTGTATAGGTACACTGTGTTTAATGGGAAACCAGTTTATGGAATTTGTTACACACATATTGCATAAAACAAAATGGTATATAAAATAATTTTGCTATACATTTTAAAACATAGTTGAGAATCATTCTTAAACAAAGTTTAGTATAAAAAAAAATCCTGAAACCTAAAAATGTATTTGGTGATTTAAAAAAAAAAACTCCCATTGATTTTGCCGTTTTGATGTCTATTCATGCCATTTAAATTTTAGTCCTTGTGTCCTCTACAGAGGACATATAATCAAATATGAATAAAATTGAGTTTTTGAAAAATGAAATTTGAAAAAAATAAATCTAGATTTTATCTAGTCAACTTGAAAATGTAACTACAACATGATTCAAGCAACTTTCTCTTTATTAACCCTCTAGTTAAAGAAAAGTATATTCTAAGTGCACCACACATGACGTTGTCTTCATGATGTAAATGTTAAACAAATCACTAAATATCTTTTCAGAAAAGATTAACTACAACTACATCTTGTACAAACTTATATTATGCATATTATGCTATATGTTCTGAAATAATACAAGACAAATGCTCCAAAAAACTGAAGGTATAACACCTAGAGTGCTATTAAAGACTCTGTAAAACAATGAACAGCAGTTTTCAGCATGTCACCCTGATGTAAACATGAAATATCAGACCTACAGTAGTTCTTCACCAGTTTTTTATTTGATTACGCTGCTGTTCCGTTGTTTTTTCTATGAAAACATGGACGCGTTTGACTGTTGCGCTCGCGTCTATTGCAGCGTCTCGTGCATAAAACGGCTTTCTAAAAACACGGAGCTCTAGCTATTAATATATGTTTAACTCACATCTTCTTGCATTTTTCCAATTCCACTGCCTGCGTCAACACAAAAACACATTCTGTGTGAATGGCACCTAGAGAGCATCACACGTGAGCAGTTAATCATGTGCACCGATATGCGTTTGGATTGTTCTTTTCCCTTTACCGTTATTACCAAAGTGTCTAATTCTAGCGTTTGGTAATATTTCTATTCAAAATCTCGATTCATAAAAAATCTAATTGTGGCAAAACATTAAATTCGAATTAATCGATAAAATCTGATAAATCGCCCAGCCATTGCCACAGTGTTTGCTTATTTTTTACTTTATTTAAATTGTGTAATTTATTTTATTTTACATCCAGGGGTATTCCGTGCCTCCAGGCTTTATTCGTTTTGCTCTTATTCGTTCTTTTTCTTATTAATTTGGTGCCATGGCGTTTGATGATTGTATTTTTTTTTTTAACGTTTAAACATTTTGCAAGTTTGTAATTTTATATTAGGCTTATAGCATGGTAATGGTGTTTTTATTCGTTTTGTTAATTAAAGTCCCATGTTTATTGCAGAAAATGTGTCGTTGTAAGTTATAGATAAGCAATTGACCTGAAATGAAAGTGAAAGCAAAGTGCGCACGGGCATTAATAAGGTATTTAAAAGCGAAGGAAAATGAGAGGGAAAACTCCAACGAACTTTGTAAAACCAAACCGTATTATGCAACTTGCCGACAGCGTGTCTGTGGCCAAAATAAAGATTATTTATGCCTCCAAGCAGCGGGCACACTCATATGACGCAGCTGTGCATTTAACAGGCGACCAATGACAATGCCCGTTCTAGATGGAGTTAAACCAATGGTAATTACATTACCCGTTTGCGGAACAAGCGAGCCAGATTAATGGTTTTGTTTTGAAAGAGAAAAAAAAAGCATATATTGCTGGACTCGGTCGAGACCAACTTGAACATTTGGCGAGTCCAATGACCAAGTCCGAGACAAGTCCGAGTCCAAATACCAACGAGTCCAAGACGATAGAAAAACGTCTCGAGACCGGACTCGAGTACTACAGCCCTAATATATAATGTTCTTCGTTATTTATTAACATAAATTGCAGCGTATTTCTAAATATGTTAATCCAGTAGTAGAATTGGCAACAAATGCACTTAAATGTAAAAAAAAGATATTTATTGGTCACGTGTCTGCTTTAATATAACAAAATTGCACATGCTAACACCAAACATATTGCATTTCAGGTATTTCAGTTTATTGGCATTTTATCAAAAATTGTAATTGATCAAAACACAAATAAAAAAACCTTTATAGAAAGTTTGACAAACCGCATTAATTGAAAGGTAAACATACATTACATTTAAAAACGTCAATCTCCACTGCATACAAAAATTGAAGGATATCATTACTCCGACACTACAGATATGTGGTAACCTTTATAATAAATAACATATTTACCTGTGCCCTTCAGCAAGTAGGAAATATACAGATATTGAATAAAGTTATCAACATAACATGTTTAAATTAAATAGAGCATTGATATCCTCGCTTTTCTTTTGATTAACAGACATCACAGCAGCTGGGTTATTTGGTAATTTGGCTGCTAAATGTGACGCGGATCACGCATGCTCGTCGTTTCAATTGCACGTTAATATGACAGGTTACAGACTACAGCACGCGCCACTGTATTTGTGCCTGCAGGTGAAGAGGGCGCACTGAGCACAGTATAATGGCAGACAGGAGAGGAAAATTCATATTTACTGACATGGCCTGACAACATCTCATCTGACCACAGATCATTGTTCTACTGAAGCTCCTCATCACCTGCATCATCGAGGCGAAGTGGAGTGCGCATCTAAAAAGTCTCCTTTTTTATGTGGTAGTAAAGATATCCTGCGTCTAAATATTATTTAACAAGATAATTCTGACAGCACTAATATACATTTAAAATAAGACTGGCTAATGTAGGCATCAAAACAATAACACTATAAATCATAATATATTATGCAACATGACAAATTAATATTTAATTTTAGATGTGCTAAAGATGAGATTTTTTTTTTGAGCAAGCATTTGTTATATAATTTGGTAATGTAGAAATTCTCTTGATGAGGAATAGAAAGAAAATATACTTTTGATAACAGGTGCTCACGAAACAGGAACAATTTACAAATAAGACTGGACAGAGACTGAGGGCTTAAGCACAAATGGAACTAATGAGAATTAAATCAGACAACATAACTAAACAAGGGCATGAACTAATAAACAGACAACCTACTGAAACAAAACACAATGAACCAGAAAACTGATCATTCATGTTACAGCAGCTCCCCTCATAAAGGTGCAAGCCCAGCTGAGGAGGGAGGGTGGGGAAACAAAACAAAGTCCATGAGGGAGAGGAGGGTGGGCGGAACCAGCAGAGACCCAGGAGATTCTGGGCTGGGCGGAACCAGCGGAGATTCTGGGCTGAGCTGAACCAGCGGAGACTCTGGGCTGAGCTGAACCAGCGGAGACTCTGGGCTGAGCTGAACCAGCGGAGACTCTGGGCTGAGCTGAACCAGCGGAGACTCTGGGCTGAGCTGAACCAGCGGAGACTCTGGGCTGAGCTGAACCAGCGGAGACTCTGGGCTGAGCTGAACCAGCGGAGACTCTGGGCTGAGCTGAACCAGCGGAGACTCTGGGCTGAGCTGAACCAGCGGAGACTCTGGGCTGAGCTGAACCAGCGGAGACTCTGGGCTGAGCTGAACCAGCGGAGACTCTGGGCTGAGCTGAACCAGCGGAGACTCTGGGCTGAGCTGAACCAGCGGAGACTCTGGGCTGAGCTGAACCAGCGGAGACTCTGGGCTGAGCTGAACCAGCGGAGACTCTGGGCTGAGCTGAACCAGCGGAGACTCTGGGCTGAGCTGAACCAGCGGAGACTCTGGGCTGAGCTGAACCAGCGGAGACTCTGGGCTGAGCTGAACCAGCGGAGACTCTGGGCTGAGCTGAACCAGCGGAGACTCAGGAGACTCTGGGCTGAGCTGAACCAGCGGAGACTCAGAAGATTCTGGGCTGAGCTGAACCAGCGGAGACTCAGGACTGAATGGAACCAGTAGAGGCGGGAGAAATCAGCTTTTTCTCACAAACATCAGCTTTCACCGGCGACTACTGAGAAGCTACAAGGCCTCTGTCTGCTGCTGAAGCGGACCCGAGACCACGGCCTCGCCTACTGATGCTACCCGCATAAGCGGCGGCGCGGCGGTGTGAGAGGGACAGAAGCGCGGCAAGCGTGGAGGTATTCGAGCTAGGCTAAGGGCTAATCCAACTAGTCCAGCAATTCCATCACTCATGCTCTCAAGCGTTCGCTCTCTGGAAAACAAACTGGACCTAATTCAACTCAGCGGTCTACACAGCATGAGACAAAGGGATTGTTGTGTGTTTGTTTTCACTGAAACATGGCTAAACGACAACATCCGGACTCCGCCATTCAACTGCACGGACTAACCTGTTGCCGGCGGACAGAGATTCATCACTGTCTGGTAAGACTCATGAGGGTGGCTTGTGTATATCAACAAAGAATGGTGTAACAATGCAGCGGTATTATCAAAACACTGTTCATCGCTGGTGGAGTTTATGGTTGTGAAATGTCGACCGTTCTATCTGCCGCGGAGTTCACGGCCATTGTTATTGTCGCGGTGTACATTCCCCGTGTGCAAATGCTAAGGGCGGCGCTTCGTGAACTGTACAGCGCCATCAGCGAACAACAAACAAATAACCCTGACGGCTTTTCATCATAGCGGCGACTTCAACCACGCTAACTTAAAGTCAGTTTTACCAAAGTTCTACCAACATGTGAACTTTGCAACAAGAAATAACACACTGGACTTTGTTTACACGACAGTGGCATACAAAGCGAACCCGCCCCCACCTCGGATACTCGGACCACATCTCTGTTATGCTAATCCCAGCATACAGACCGCTTCTCAAACTGGCCAAACCGGTTCAAAAGCAGATCACGGTATGGCCAGACAATGCTACCTCAGCACTGCAGGACTGCTTCCAGGACACAGACTGGAACATGTTTAAAGAGGCGGCCACCTACAATAACCATACAGACCTGCAGGAGTACACTGAAACTGTGACTGCCCAAATACTGCATTGATGATGTGACGCAGTCACCAAGACCATCACCACGTGCAAACCGGAAGCCATGGATGACAGCAGAGGTTCGTGGGCTGCTAAAAACCAGAGATGAAGCGTTCAGATCAGGAGATAAAGCAGCCCTCAAAACAGCAAACTAATCTGTCCCGTGGCATCAAAAATGCAAAACGGTCATATGGCAATAAAATCAATAATCATTTCACAAACAGCAGAGATACGGAGCCTGTGGCAAGGCATTCAGACCATCACTGACTACAAGCCCCGCCACAGGCCTGCGGCGATGACACATCCTCCCAGATGCACTCAACCACTTTTATTCACGGTTTGAAATGCAGAACGACACATCTGCACAAAAACTGCCCACACCTCCCAACGACCAGGCACTCTGTCTGTCTCCAGCCGGCGTAAGGAAGACCCTATCTAGGATTAACCACGCAGGCTGCGGGTCCTGACAATATACCTGGCCGCGTACTGAAAGACTGTGCTGAACAGCTGACGGATGTCCTAACAGATATCTTCAACACCTCGCTGAGCCAGGCAGTCATCCCCACATGTCTCAAATCCACGACAATCATACCGGTACCAAAAAAATCTCCTGTGTCCTGTCTAAATGACTACCGTCCCATAGCACTGACTCCAATCATAATGAAGTGCTTTGAGAGGCTAGTCATGCACAACATCAAAACCAGCATCCCCAACACACTCGATCCGCTCCAGTTTGCATACCGCCCAAACCGCTCTACGGATGATGCAATTTCCTCCACCCTCCACCTGGCTCTTACCCACCTTGAAAATAAAGACTCCTATGTTAGAATGCTGTTCATCGACTTCAGCTCAGCATTCAACACAATAATCCCACAACAGCTCATCAATAAATTAAGCCTGCTGGGCCTCAACAATTCCCTTTGCAATTGGATCCTGGACTTTTTAACCGGAAGACCTCAGTCAGTTCGGGTCGGCCACAACACCTCGAGCACTACCACACTGAGCACAGGGGCCCCACAGGGCTGTGTGCTCAGCCCGCTGCTCTTCACGCTGCTGACCCACGCACTGCCAAGTTCAGCTCAACCACATCATCAAGTTTGCCGATGACACATCAGTGGTAGGTCTCATCAGCAACAACGATGAAACGCACTACAGAGGAAGTGGCACAGCTGGCTGAATGGTGTGGCGCTAACAACCTGTCCCTCAATGTGGAAGACAAAGGAGGTTGTGATGGACTTCAGGAGAAACTCTGTTGACCACCCCCACTGACCATCGACACCTCGACTGTGGAGAGAGTCAGCAGCACTAAATTCCTGGGGTGCACATCACAGAGGACCTCACCTGGACTACCAACACCAAGTCTATCTCCAAGAAGGCACAACAGCGCCTACACTTTCTCCGCCGGCTGAAAAGAGCAAGCCTCCCTCCACCCATCCTCACCACCTTCTACAGGGGTACCATTGAGGCGTGCTGACCAGCTGCATCACTGTCTGGTGCAGGAACACTGTTGTGCAGCAGACCGCAAGACCCTCCAGCGGACAGTGAACACCGCTGCAAAAATCATTGGTGCCCCTCTCCCTCCATCCTGGATATTTTCCTTACACGATGCTCCAGCAAAGCAAAAGTATCGTGGAGGACCCCACCCACCCTCCACAGTCTCTTCCAGCTCCTACCCTCAGGTAGACGGTACCGAGTATCAGAGCCCGCTCCGCCAGACTGCTCAACAGCTTTTTCCCCAGGCTGTGAGAGCCCTGAACTCAAATCACACAGCTCCTCTCTGAAACCCCAAACAACCCCCCCCACCTTACCACATCTCAGGAAAAACTGTTAACTTTTATCTCTGTGGAATTCAGGTGAGCGGGCCTGCACAAGCCACCTGTAGCAACACACTCTCCTCTACATGCACTAGACACTTTCACACACCATTGTGTGTCCATAATCCCCAAAAGACTGATTGAAATATATGACTGTAATGTATGTATGTTTACTGGCTCATGCACCACAAATCACCTTACACTGTTCCCCAGCCAGCTGCTTGAATGTCTCTTTTCATGTACAGTATTTGAAGTCATCTGCACAGTTGTACAGTTTGTATTTTATTTAATTTTTAGTTTATGTATAGGTAACCACTTTTATATATAGTATATGTATAGTCAAAGCTGACAGTAGGTTAGTTTGTGTATAGGTTTATGCTGTTTTACTTCGTGTTGTATATCTGTATTTATGTAGCACCGTGGTCCTGTGAGGCACGACATCTCGTCCCACTATATGTCCACACATGTAGTGGAATGACAATAAAGCTCAACTTGACTTGACTTGACTTGAAATGGGGACACATTCTCTTCAAAAACATCTATTCCAGAGGTCAGCTGAGGCTCTGGACTTGGATTGGAGCTCGTGAAATCCTCCTACACGAGGCAGATGGTGAACCCCGAATTGTTGTTCACCAGCACCCACTCCACGAAAGTGGCAAAGTCCTCTCTGGGACCGTTCCCTGGAACGGTCCTTCTGCTCCAGGCAGAGCAGCTGGATGGCGGGCAGGCCCGTGGGTGACGAGCAAAAAAAAGAGACCAAAGCAAAAGAAAGAAAAACGCGGCTAGAAACTGTTTCCGTCTGTTCTTCTGTTATGTAATATGGTTGAAGTAGAAACTCTCTTAATAAGGAGTAGTAAGGAAATACTTTTAACCACAGGTGCTCATGAAACAGGAACAAATCAGGAGAAAACCACACACTACAAACAAGATCAGACAGAGACTAATGGAGAACTGAGGGAAGTAATGATATAATTATTCAGACAACAGGTGAACAGGATGATTGATTAAGCAAGGGAACTAACTCATGAACACAGAACAACTGACTGAAACAAAACAATGCAACAGAAACCGGAGCATTTTAAATCATAATATAACAAATTATTTATAGGCTACTGACTGGTAGTAATAAATGTACAAAATTGGTAATGTAAGGTATTTCAATTTTCATTTAAATGTAACTGTTATGGTACAAATATATTGTGAATCTTTTCATGTTTGTGTATCAATTTTCAACACCAAGTTAAATAAATGTAGGAAGGAAACAATTACAAATCATCAATCATGCTATAATTTAACCAAATTTCATGATTGTGGCAGGCAGCGTTATTTGGATATCTTAATTGACTAAACTTGTCACAACAGTAGCTCTGAGTTTTAAAATCAGCTGGGTGTAAAGCATTTACACTTCAACCTGGCAATATGTCTCATGCTGTAATACCCATCCATTCAGCCTCTAGTAGGTCATGTGATCCCACTCAATTAATAAAGCCTTGCATCCGAAACACTGACCAATCACATGACGGATAATAGTCCTTTCTGTCTAATAATAACCATTTATTAATTCACAAAAACAAATAAATATTCTGTAATGCATCAAAAGGCTACACGGTGTGATTTTATCAGGCTCAACATCCAAAGAATTACATTCATGTCATTAATTAATGTGAATATACCTTTTACCCCTTTAATTCTCTCAATGAAAACCGTTTATTAAAAGTTAAACCTTGCTCTGCTGCTTGTCATCTATTAATGATTAAACAGGAAGGAACAACTAAGACCAGGCACAGGTGTTAAAAATTAAAATCCCCATTTTGAGGCCTCTTATAAACTACAACATTACAGAAACAGTTCACCCCCCAAAAAATGTCAATGTGCTGAAAATGTGCTCATCTTCAGTTTCTTCATCAGATTTGGAGAAATGTAGCATCACGCACTTGCTCACCAGTGGATTCTCTGCAGTGAATGGGTGCCGTCAGAATGAGAGTCCAAACAGCTGATAAAACAATTCACAATTATCCACAAGTTATTCCACCCCACCCCAGACCATCAATTAATGTATTGAAGACAAAAGCTGCAAGTTTGTAAGAAATAAAACCATCAAGAAGTTTTCAACCAATCGCTTCTGAACAAAATATAATTTTTCTGACTCAGCTCACTTTGTCACTGAAGGAAGTGTTATGGATTATGGACTTGTATTTTAGTCAAAAACAACCGGTTAAATATTAAACATCTTAATGATGGATTTGTTTCTTACAATCAAGCCGGTTTTTGCTTCATAAGTGGATTATTGTAATGTAATCAGCTGTTTGGACTCTCATTCTAACGGCACCCATTCACTGCAGAGGATCCGTTGCTGAGCAAGTGATGTAATGCTACATTTCTCCAAATCTGATGAAGAAACAAACTCATCTACATCTTGGCTGAGCGAGAGTTCATTTTGAGCTAATTGGGTGAGGTATTCCTGTAAGGTGAACAATTTGGAAAAGTTAAGGCTGTAAACACTACACCAATTTTGTCCAGATTTGTGCCCCAATTTACAGTCAGGACAGGTCAACGCTATAGTTGCTGAAAATCGTAGTCAGTCAGTAGATTTTGGGCAGTTGGAGTTGAAAGATTTCACAGGAAATTGCGTAGTGTGTGATGGTCACATTTATATTTTAGCTTCAGAATATGAATACATCCAGTCATTGGAGATCAAATATGTTTGATATTTTCAGACGATTTTTTACACACGTTGTTTTCATTTGTTTGTTTTGAGTTCGGAACAACTGGAAAGTCTGTTAGTGTGTGATCCTCAGTCATTTAGTATATGATGCCTAGTTTTTCTCTGTAACCATTTACAAAGTCAGCAAGTGCCTAGTGTTTTAAAATCTGTTCAGAGTGAGTGAATGTATTCCAGCCTCTACTGAACTAGTCGGTCATCCCTCTCTAATATCCATGGCAACAATGAAACAGAAATAGAACACAAATATTGAGTCAGTGATGAAATCTGAGAGATGGAAAACAAAGTGGATGTGCAGCATGATGAAGCCAGTATGGCTGTGCAATTAAAGGGTTAGTTCACACAAAAATGTCATTAGTCTGTGATTTACTCACCCTCGAGGCATACTATATGACTTTCTTCTTTCAGACAAATCCAATCATTGCTATATTAAAAATTATCCTGGCTCTTCTAAGCTTTATCATTGCAGTGGTTGGGTGTTTCTGTTATACAGTCCCCTGTTATACGGGGTTGGTTGGTGTAAAAATCCATGCGTTTTTGTAAGAAAAAATATCCATATATCAAGCATAATAAACACTTTTCTCTCACTTCATCTAACTGTCATA